>CAUYQG010267103.1:0-18292 GCA_963574415.1 Tarsius wallacei
ACAATCTTGAAGAAGAAAACAAAACTGGAGAACAACCAGATATTAAGACATATTATAAAACATATCTAATCAAAACCGTGAAGAATTAAAAACAAGTACAGAAGAGTTGACCAATGCAACAGAATAAAGGGTTCAGAAAAAGACTCACACATATTTAAGCACTTGATTGTGACAAAAGCAATACTGTAGAACAATGGGAATAAAACTTTTGCAAACCTGGTCCAGCAAAATTCATATCCTTTTCTCATGAAAAAGCATTTATCTCATATCAATGGCTCCAAAATTCTTAATTCATTCTAGCATCAACTCAAAAGTCTAAAGTTCACAGTCCTATCTAAATATCATCTAAACCATATATGAGATTCAAGGTACCATTTATTTTGAGGCAAATTGCTCTCTAACTATGAACCTATGACATCAAGGATGATATGTGCTTCTAAAATAAAATTGTGGGGCAGACATGGGATAGACATCACCACACCAAAAGGAAGAAACAACAAAAAAGAAAGGGGTAACAAGTAAGATTGAAATCCAACAGGGTAAACAAGATTAAATCTGACTGCTCAAGAATAATATTCTTTGGCTCAGTACTCTGCTCTCTAGGTCCACTAGGACTGAGATCGGGTCCCCAAGGTCCAAAGAAGTTCTCATGACAGTTCCATGTGGTGTCCCCATGTTCAAGGTGGCACTGTGCTTGCATTATGTGTCTGGGACGCTCCAGGTCTGAAATACTATGCCAGTAGCTTTACTGATCTGAATTATCTGGGGTGGCCCTGCCCCCATGGCACCACTAGGCATTGCCTTAGTTGGGACTTTGCATGGTGGCCCCACTTTCAGGGCAGTTTTCTGCCTAGATTCCATGGCCTTCTAGGGAATCGTTTGAAATCTAAATGGAGTCAGCAATGTTCACACAATTTTGCTGGGCGTAGTTCACATCATACCAAGGCTTGTTAGAAGCGCACCTAGAGTGGCTCATAAGTTTATCAATTGCATGCTGGCAGCAAATGCTGAGGTTAATAGGTGTCCTCAGCTGCTCCTTTGAAATTCCTCTGTTCCCCCTTTCACTTGTAATGGGTATGGCAGCCCCATGATTTCCAAATTGTCTTTGGCATCATTCTTCCATCTTCTTGATGAATAGCACCTGTCCAATCCATAGTAATTACGTTATCAAAGGATCACTTGATCACACCTTTGGTGTTCTCTTGTATACACATTTCCTTATTTTTTACAACATGGAAAGTCTGAAATTTTTCCAAATCCTTAAGTTTTGCTTCTCTTTTGATTAAAAATTTCATCTTTATATCATCTTCCTCTTCTTATATTTAACTAAGTGTTCAAGAGAAGCAAAGCCACACCTTCAACACTTTGCTTAGAAATTTATTCAGCCAAATATCCTATATCATCAATCACAATTTCTACCTTCCACAAAACATTGGAACACAAACGCAATGCAGCCAGGGTCGTTGACACTTGATAACAAAAAATCACCTTTTCTATAGTTTCCAATAACATGTTCCTCATTCCCATCTAAGGCCTTATCAGAATGGCCTTTACCATCCGTATTTCTACAAACATTCTATTTTTGACTCCTTGCATGTTTTCTAAGAAGTTTAAGGCTTTCTCTACAATTCTTCTTTCTCTTTCTGTGGCCTCACCAGAATTATCCTAACTGGTCTATTCATTGCAACATAAGGTTTTTTCAGCATGCACTTCAAAACTCTTCAAGCCTCTACTTATTACTTAGTTTCAAAACTATTGTCATATTTTTAGGTATTTGTTACAGTAGCACCCTTGCTTCTTGGTATCAATGTTCTGTCTTTAGTCCATTCAGGCTGTTGTTTTTCACAGTTCTCAAGGCTGGGAAATCCAAGATCAAGGCATGGGCAGATTCAGTGGCCAGTGATGGCCCATTTTCTGATTCATAGATGGTACCTTCTTGCTGTGTCCTCATACAGTGGAAGAGGTGGATGAGCTTTCTTAAGACTATTTTATGAAAGGACTATTCTAATTCATGAGGACTCTACTTTCATGACCCACTCACCTCCCAAAGGACTCCCACCTCCTAATATCTTACCACAGGATACAGAATGTCCACATATGAATTTGTAAGGGAACACAAATATTTGGACAATAGCATGGGACAAGATAAAAAGGTTTGAAATCATGTTCTATGTCATTCCCAGGGTAGAAGAGGATTTCTAAATTAAATATTAATCACCTGTATTACTTATCATTTTTGTTGTGAAATATTTGAAATTTACTCTGACTTATTCTGAATTATACATTATTCACTATAGTCACCCTGCTGTACCAACAGATCTCAAAACTTATTCCTCCAGTTTGATACTTTGTATCTTTTGACCAACAACTACTCATTTCCTCCCACCCTCTTCAATCCATGAAATTTACTCACATTTAACTAGTTTTACTTGCATTTATTTACTCATGTGCATTCAGTTCTATGCAGTTTCATCACATGTGTAAGTTGATGTATCCACCACCACAGTCAAGATACAAAACAGATCAACCACCACAACGATGCCTTCTATTGCCCTTTATAACCACACTCACCTCCCTCCTTCCCTATCCTGCTCCCTAATCCCTAGCAACCACTTACCAATCTGTCCTTTATTTCTAATATTTTGTCACTTCAAAATGTTTTATAAGTGAAATCATACAATAATCTTAAGGGATTTACATTTTATGTGAGCTGGAGATGTTTTTAAATCGTTGCATGCCGTAATAGTTTATATCCATTTTATTGCTGAGGAATATTTCATGTACAAATGTGATTTCAGTTTTTGGCAAAAAGAACCTAGAAATGGCCCCAGGATAAGAGCTTGCTGGTTCAATTACTTTGGTCTGCAACTAGACTTTTGAGAATACAATTATACATATACATATATGTGTGTGTATATATATATGCTACATACGTGTGTGTGTATTATGAAAAATATCTAAGAAAGTGCTCAGCAAAGGTTGCTCTTTAGTTTGTGTTGTAATTATTCTGGGTTCTGAAAAACCCAGATCTTGGACTGAGAAATTGTCATGAGATGAAGCCACGACAGAAGACTGAAGCTTGGCAGATTGTCTTGGTTCAATGCTTAGATAACAGGAAAAGAGTTCTCATGTCCAAATGTCAGAACCTTCCAAATGGTCTTGATCACAGTTCTCACTTCATAGAAGAAAGAACTTTGTTCCAAGAGAGTATTAGTGACGTGCCTAAGGCCAGTCAGCTGTTTTTTTTTGTCCTGAGCCAATGCAACAAATAGTCTTCTGACCACTTGAACAAATGGCTCAGTTTATGTTTTGTTTTTCAAATGGAGTCCTGGCCTTTTAGTTTGATTGAAACTGTGTAACTAGCTTCTGTGCATGTTGCAATCCTATAAAAATTCATAGCCAAAAAAGTCTCGGTAGTCTCTGCACTTCCTCACCTGACTGTGTCACCTCTGGTCTTACTTCTTGATCTTTTTGACACCTCCTTCCGGGAGTTTCCAGGCTTTGAAGTCTGAAAGTTTCTCAAACCAAGAATTTAGAATGTTTTCCTCTAACTTTTATTTATAGATACATAGCAGCATGCTATAATGTATTTATTAGTCATAATTCAGTCATTTATGGTCATATTAGGAGTAGTAATTGAAACTGCTGACCTCAGTGCAATCCCATAATCATTCAGAAGATTTCTCAAATTTGTAAATAAAACTAAATATAACAATAAACATAGATAGCTATGCACCATCTCTTTCCTCTAAGGAAATGGAAAAAGCTGTGTTTCACATTTGATGAGAACCTCTTGAGTAGACACAGGAAATTAAGAGACAAAACAATAGTCATGTGCCAAACACTGTGCTAGACAACAAAAAATACTTTTAAGGACTAGGTTGGGTATGCTTTAAGTCACAATTGCCCGCTTGCAATAGGACAGACTTCAGGGGACCATCCTAACTGCTTTGTTGGTAGGAATATTTAGTCTTTCTGAGGAAATGGAGCAATAAACACATACTGTGGTTTCTATCTCACAATATTTTAATCAAAATTTTGAAAGTAAAGTCTCCCCACCTCTAAATGTTAATAATTTCTTCTGTTTTACTTGTCCTAAGCCACTGCTTCAAGGTCCTAGCATTTCTGAGAATCTCCTCTGCAAACAAGAATCAATAACGCCACACACTAAAATTCATGCAATCAATTCTTTGAAATGAACGAGAGTTTGGGAAAGTTAACTGGTATCTAAACTAGTTAATATGTGTTGTGAGTATTAAAGATTCTTCTTAGGCAGTTCAATGAACGACTGAGTATTGAGCCAAATGACATAAATTGCAGAATCATTATATACCTGCAGGATAGTTAAAATACTGAGAGATAGTACAAGGGGGACTCTCCCAAAATGGGATGTATTTACAAATAAGTATTTATTTTTACATATTTAAACTTCAGTCACCTTCAAAGTACTTTCAATTTGACACACTACACATATTAAGACACTTTCTCCACTGCTCAAAACAGTTTTTGAAGCCATCAATTTTGATGCCTTTTAGTGCTTCTGCCATTTTTGATGCCTTTTAGTGCTTCTGCCATTTTTTGGTTTCAGTTCTTCCACATAGGCAAAACATTTTCCTTTGATGATTTTTTTCATCCAGGAAACAAACAAACAAAAGAATCCCTCGGGCAAGATCAGATGAATAGAGAGGTTGGGGGATCGGATGCAGTTTGGGGTGGAAAACTGCTGAACACTCAGCATGGCATGGGCAAGTGCATTGTTATGCTGGAGGAACCAGTCATCTTTTTGCCACAAAAATAATAAAATAAAATAAAACAAAATTAAATTAAATTAAAAAGACAAAACGAATATGTAAGTTACTGAAGCCCACACAGAGTCTCACAACAATGCTACTGGTATTCTGATGTCGATATGTTCCTAGAACACAGACCTAGGGGAGGAAACTTGTAATACAAGGGGCTCACCCTCCAAAAGATTATTCCACTTTTAGAAGGTCCCTCCCCATATATAGTGTGAATTATGTATGAGAGGCACTAATATTAAAGAAAGAGATATTAAAAAATAATATTAAAGAGTGGTTATAAAGAAGAGGCAATGAGGTAGCTGAATAAGAAGAGGCTAGACAGGTAAAAGGAAACCTTTTCACAAACAAGCCAAGAAAAGGAAGAGTTCTCTAAGATTGAGTTTATAACAATATCAAATGTCATGGAGAGGCTCAGTTTTTAAAAAATGGACAAGTAAGTTCAACTACTGCTAAACATAAGAAAAGATTTTTGGTAGAAGTGTGAAAAAAAACCAAGATTGTATACAGTCATTTGAGGATTAAATGGGAAGTAATAAGTAAAACATTAAACAAAAATTTTTTTAAGGAATTTGAAAAGGAAGGAGGAAAAATGTATTGTTATGAAAAGAAAATAAAGTTTTTTTATTTTAAAATTGTGGGGTACAATTCAGGGTTAGGTACACAAATGTTCATTGTGCAAGTACCCTTGTTGATGAGGCGTGCCCCCCCCTTCCCCAGGCAGTTTCCTACTACTGCCAATCCCACCTCCCTGCCCCTCCACGCCCTCACAGTTTCCCTCTGCTGTCATTCCTTTTCTTATGGTATTACAATAGTTGTTAAAGGTCCACTTATGAGTGAGAACATGTGATACTCAGTTATTTGATTCTGTGAAAGATCACTCAGTATTATACACTGTAAGTCCATTCAGGTTGCTGTGAAGTTCATGATTTTGTTCTTTTTTATGGCTGCATAATATTCCATTGTGTATATGTGCCACATTTTTTGTATCCAGTCCTATTTTGATGGGCAGCATGGTTGGTTCCATGTTCTTGCTATTGTGAACAAGGCTGTGATAAACATACATGTGCAGGTATCTTTTTTATAGAGTGATTTGAGTTTTTCTGGGTATATTCCCAGTAGGGGGATTGTAGGGTCATATGGAAGGTTGATTTTTGTTTTAGAAAATGCCAGACTGTTTTCCACAGAGACTGTACTAGTTTATACTCCCACCCACAGTGTATAAGTGTTCCTTTTTCACCACATCGTCTCCAGCATTTGTTATTTTTCGAGTTATTGATAATGGCCATTCTGAGTGGAGTTAGGTGGTATCTGGGTGTTGCTTTAATTTGCATTTCTTTGATAACTATTGAGGCTGAACATTTTCTCATGTATCTGATGGCTGCTCATATGTCTTCTTTTGAGAACTGTCTATTCATACCTTTTACCCGTTTTGTAATGGGGCTGTTTGTTTTTTTCTTTTCAGCATGTTTGAGTTCCTTGTAGATTCTAGATGTTAGGCCTTTGTTAGACATAGAGTTGGGGAAAAGACATGAATAGACACTTCTCAAAAGAAGATATACAGGCAGCCAAAAGACACTTGAAAAAGTGCTCAGCCTCACTCATCATCAGAGCAATGCATATCAAAACCACATTGAGATACCCCTTAACCCCAGTAAGAATGGCCATCAATAAAACAAACAACAACAGTTGCTGCCAGGATGCAGAGAAAAAGGAATGCTTCTACACTGCTGGTGGGAATGCAAACTAGTGAAACCTCTTTGGAAGACAGTGTGGCAATTTCTCAAAGGACTCGAAATTGACCTTCCATATGACCCAGCAATTCCCCTATTGGGAATATACCTGGAGGAACTCAAATCATTCTACAAGAAAGATACCTGCACACATATTCATTGCAGCTCTATTCACAATAGCAAAGACATGGAACCAACCATGGTGCTCATCGAAGCTGGACTGGATAAAAAAATATGGTACATATACACAATGGAATATTATGCAGCCATAAAGAAGGACAAAGATATGGATATTTCAGCAACTTGGATGGATTTAGAGTCAATCATACTCAATGATCTCTCACAGAAACAAAGAATGGAGTACCATATGTTTTCACTCATAAGCTAACCTTGAACAATTATTATAATAGCATAAGAAAGGGATTAGCAGTAGTGGGAAACTGTCATGGGAGGAGGGGTGGGATTGGCAGTTGAGAGAAACTGCTAGGAGAGGGAGGGGCATACCTCATCAACAAGAGTACCTGCATAATCGTTTGTATACCTAACCCTGAATTGTACCTCATATCTTTATAATAAAAAACATTAAAATTAAAATTAAAAAAGAAAAGATAATAGATCAATAAAAATTTAATTTATATTGCTATTGGGGTGTAAGAGGTGTTGGTTTTATTTGTGCTTGGACTTTTAGGATTGCATTAGTGAGATATTTATCAATGAAGGGATACCAGGTGAAGAAAGAGCTGAACTTAAGCAGAGAATGGAGTACACCCAAGGAATGGATTAGCTATTTTACATGGGTTAGTACCTTGATTCTTGATCCTGACTATGCTGTAATATCACCCGGAGAACTTTTTAAAATGTGTTCCACTGTAGACCTCATTATCAAGCAATTAAATAAAATTATTTGAGTTGGAGATGAATTATATGGATTTTTAAGTGCTCTCCAGTTTCACTGGATGGCAGTTTAGCTTGAGACTAAGGTAGACATAACTTTGGTATTAAAGTATATATTTCTTTGAAAAATTTCCCAATTGCTTTCTACAGAGTCAAACTAGCTTATATTCTCATCGACAGTACATGAGCATTCCCTTTTCTCCACAGCCTTATTAATATCTGTTGTTTTTGACTTTTTAATAATAGCCATTTTGACTGGTAAGAGATGGTATCTCGTAGTTTTGATCTGCATTTCTCAGATGATTGGTGATGTCGAACTTTTGTTCACATGTTCTTTGGCTTGTATGTCTTTCATTAAGTGTCAGATATGTTGACCATTTATATATCTTCCTTTCAGAAGTGTCTATTATGCCCTTTGCCCATTTTCTAATGGGGTTAATTTTTTTCTGTTGATTCATTTGAACTCCTTATAAATTTTGAATATTAAGCTGCTGTTGAATGCCTAGTTTTCAAATATTTTCTTGCATTCTGTGGGTTGTCTCTATACTCCTTTGATGGTTTATGTTGCTTGCAGAAGCTTTTTTAGCATGATAAGGTGACATCTGTCAATTTTAGTTTTTCCTCCATTTGCTTTTGAGGGCTTGGTCATAAAAGTGTTGCTTAGGCCAATGTCCAGGTGACTGTTTACTAGGATTTCTTCTAAGATTTTTACAGTTTGAGATTTTATTTTTAGGTCCTTGATTCTTGTTGAGTTAATTTTTGTATATGATAATACGTAAGAGTCCAGTTTTATTTTTCTTCATATGATTAGTCTGTTCTCCTAGCACCATTTGTTGAACTGTATAATAACATCTGTCCAGATGAAAAAATGTATACCCTGATTATCCTCATTTTCTAAAAAAATTATTAAGGCTTGACTTCTGAGAGTAAAAAGAAGCAAAATGGAGTGGGTCCTCAAAAGAACAATGAAGGTTAAAAATGAAAGTAGGCACAGTGTGCTGCTGAGATACCATCTATCTCCAGTCAGGATGGCCATCATAAATAGCTCAAAAAACAACAGATGCTGGAGAGAATGAGGTGAAAAGCAAACATTTGGTACACTGTTGTAAGGAGTATACACTAGTACAGCCTCTGTGGAAAACAGTGTGATGATTCCTAAAATATCTCAAAATCAACCTCCTATATGACCCTGCAATACCCCTACTGGGAATATACCTGGAGGAACTCAATTCACTCTATGAAAAAGATACCTGTACATGAATGTTAATTGCACCATTATTTACAATAGCAAAAACATGGAACCAACCATGCTGCCCATCAAAAGAGGACTGGATTCAAAAAATGTGGTACATATACACAATGGAATATTACACAGCCATAAAGAAGGACAAAATTATGAACTTCACAGCAACTTGAATGTACTTAGAGTCTATAATACTGAGTGATCTATCACAGAAATAAAGAACTGAGTATCACATGTTCTCACTCATGAGCAGACCTTGCACAATTATTGTAATACTATAAGAAAAGGATTGGCAGTAGTGGGAAACGGGCGGGTCTGAAGGGAATGGGATTGGCAATAGTGGGAATCTGCTGGGGAGTGGGGAGGTATACCTCATCAACAAAGGTACCTGAAAAATGAACATTCATATACCTAACTCTGAATTGTACCCCACATGAGTAAAATAAAAAAAATTAAAAAAAAGAAAAGAAATCTTATTTGCAGTGAAGAAAATTCAACAGATATTTGTTTGTTATTGTAACATGCATTGCAAGTGAACTTATTCTGTACTCATTCCAACCGCTTTCAACTTGAGAGCCTGGAAAGCTAAAAGTTACACTTCCACACTCCTTTGCAATTAGAGTGCAGTCATGGGACTTAGGTGCCACCAATCAAATGTCTCTGAGGGAGACTTGAATACTAAAATGAGAAACTTGAAGCTATGGCATCAGAGAGAGAATAGATCTTCTGACGAGCACGGTGGAGTTGGATGCTGATTATTCTGGAATTATAGGGATGGATGGGAGTTGTGGTGTTCATATCTAAGTATGCTCAGTGCTAAGTTTTGGGCTGCAGCTGCAGTGGTTTTATTAGAAGAGTTTACAGTGTGAATCAAGCATTTTTCTTACTTGCATTGTTCCTGTCAAGGAGTTATCCAAGTCTGGCTCTCTAGCCCTCGCAAAGATTTGTGAGCTACCAAAAACTCCTTCTGTTTCAACAAACCAGTGTTCTTTGTTTTTTGTAATCAAGAATTTTATGGGTATCTTTCATGTACCAATCACATATTCATTCTTTGTTGTTGTGTTCTAGAAAGAAAGAGATAGTAAACACAAATAAAACTTAAAAATATGTAATTACAATTGTGGAGTTAAAATGAAAAAAGCACAGGGAGCCATGGAAGATAACATAGTTTGCAGCTGTGGCCCTGTTCTAATCTCTTGCCCCAATACCTGCTACTTATTTGTAACTGAGAACCAGAGGAAGAAACAAATGAATACTTTGCTTTGGTATGGACATTGCTGGCTGGGTCTCTCCTGAAAATAAGGAGAAGCTCTGAGCTTTATTTTTTATTCATTAAATGTCAAAGGACCTAACATTGTGCTCATGAGCATGTATGGTAACAGGATATGAAAGCAATTTAGTGCAAAAGGAAATTAGGATCTACATGATAAATATGTACACTTAGCTGTAATACACCATCATAGTCCTTAACTCTAAGATAGAAAACACTTAGGAAATGAGTCTTACATCGCTTCTCTGATTATAAATCAGCTTAAGCACAACACACATGTAAAAATAGATGATATATGTAAATGCATTTATTGAACTGTTCATAGCATTCTACATAAAGACCTATATCTTATTCCTTTTCTGCTTCACAGAATTAATTTATTTTGATTAACGTATATGCTATGTACCTATGTATTCAAGGCTACATAATTGAAGAAGGTTGCAAACAGTAGACAAATAATTTATGTATAGAATTCTATACACCTTTGAAATATAAGACCCAATTGTGATAAACTTTCTGGCAAATTTAGGAGGCAAGAGACTTCACATAAAAATCCTGCTAAATTCTTAACAGGATTGTATCCTCACCAATTCTGACATAAATTGTGCTGTCCCATATACATACTTCTATTGGTAGAAAGTACAATGTTCTTGGAAGAACATGGGCTTTCAAAAACAGCTGTGTTTGTATCCCAGTGTTTCCATTTTCTAACTCTGTGCCTATGACCATGTTACTTAATTTCTCTGAATGTCACTGGATAATGAAAAAAAAAAAAAACTAATGCCTGTTCTACAGGACCTTATGTTCCTTAATACATTATTATTTTTTCTCTTTTTTCATTACTGCCACTGTCACCTCTGGTCCCTCAGAATTTCTGGAACATAAGCATTCATTTTCCTAATCTGTTAACTAAATAAATAAAATAGATATTTATCTGTGTGCATGTGTATAGATACAAGCCACTCTAGAAATAACCTTGTAAAATACCTAAAAATACATCTGTAACTAGGAAACATCATTTTAAAAACATAGTGATTAGGCTCCTGTTTGTCATTTGACTTTACAGAATAACGGTTTCATTACTTTAAGTAAGAACCTGAAATTTTCCCTCAGATGACATATTAAATTATTCTGGCCTTCTGCTAGGATATGTAAAATAATAATTTGGTGATATTCTGAAACCCATAAACTTTATCTATGACTGACAGTTTAGACTGTATTCTTATGGAGCTCAGCTCAATTTTTATTAATTGAAATTATAAACAATCTCAGTTAATTAATAATTTTATATGTCTGTTAATTAAATAACAATACACATTTAGAAATATATAGTATATGTAATGTTTTTATTGAACTCTTTATAACATTCTATTTTAACAACTGGACATTCCCCTTCCTTAAGTAAAAAGTATGTTTGATAAAAATGAAATTAAATTTACATGAGTAATTGTAGTTAAAATTGAGGCTAATTCTAGTTAACAAGAGACAGAGCTAGACTGGTGATTAGATAGAAAGATAGAGATACATATGAATATATCTGGTGCTATAGTTTGGTGGGGGGAGTTTGTTTTGTTTTCTCTCTCTCTCTCTCTCTCTCTCTCTCTTCCCCCCCCCCCTTTCTTCCTTTTCTGTAATTTTTAAAATCTTCTTGAGACAGGGTTTCACCTTGCCACCCAGGCTGGAGTGCGGTAATGTGATTAATCAAGGCTAACTGTAGCCTTGGACTCCTGGGCTCAAAGTATCCTCCCACTTCAGCCTCCCAAGTAGCTAGGATTATCGACAGTGTCACCACATCCAGCTAGTTTGATTTATTTGACCCATCCAAATCACACGTTAAAAATTGGTCGGTGGCTCAGCCTGTAATCCCGCGCCTGTGGGAGGCTGAGGTGAGTGGATTGCCTGAGCCTCCCGGTTCGAGACCCGCCTGGGCAACTTGGCGAGACCTCATCTCTACAATAAATCAAAAAATTAGCCCGGCGTGGTAGCGCGCGCCTGTAGTTCCAGCTACTGGGAAGCCTGAGGCGGAAAGATCGCCGGAGCCCAGCAGGTCGAGGCTGCGGTGGCCGGGAGCGTGCCACTGCCCTCCAGCCTGGGCGACAGAGTGAGACTTCAACTCAAAAAAAAAAAAAATTGGTCCCTAGTGTTGAAGGTGGAAGTCTAGTAGGAAGTGTTTGGGTCAAGGTAATGGATTCTTCATGAATAGGTTAATGCCCCTCTGGGGGCGGGGGTAGTAAATGAGTTCTCACTCTTCTTAGTTCCTGGGGGAGCTGGTTGTTAAAAACAGCCTGTCACTTCCCCTGTTGCTCCTTTGCTTCTTTGCTTGCCATAATCTCTGCGCATGCCAGCTCCCCTTCAACTCCTGCCATGAGTGGAAGCAGCCTATGGCCTTTGCCAGATGCAGATGCTCAATCTAGAACTTTTCCAGACATCAGAACCATTCTTTATAAATTACCCAGCCTCAGATATTTCTTCATAGAAACACAAATGGACTAAACCGTATGGCTTTCGGTTTTAGAATTTCTATTTGATTCTTACTCATTAATTCCAGTTATCTGTTGATGTTCTCCATCTTGTCACTATTTTTTTGTACATATTAATGGTAAATATTTTAAAATCTGTCTCATAAAATATTTTGATGTCCTGTGATCTGTTTCTGTCTTCAATTGTTTTTTAACTATTTGATCTTGTCAACTGGTATGCCCAGTGATTTTTTTTTATTGTTGTTAATTGAATGGAGGACAATGTGTATGAAAACTGTTGAGAAAATTTCAGGGTCTGAATGATTTTACAGTCTCTCAGAGGGTATTTACTTTGGATTTAGGCAGTCAGTAAGAGTAAGGGCAAATCACTAGTCTAATAGGAAACAGAAATGAGGCTGTATTTCAGTCTTTTTAAAGACTAATATATTTCCATTTAACTTTACTGCTAGCCTTTCAGGAGTCTGAATTGATAGTCTGGGTGTTTACCAGGACTTCTCCACTTTTGCAAGCCCTAAACTGAAATTTTTGTCCTCCTAATTCTATGAAACTATCTAAGGCTCTCCCCAGCTTCTTATTCTCACTTCTTCTCATACTCTCTTCCACTTACTTTCAGCTTCCCAGTCTCTTAGTTGTCTATTGTAAATTTACAAATATTCTAAGGGAAAAGTGATATCAGTTCTTAGGTTCATTATTCTCTATTTCTCTTCTCTCCAGGATTGTGGACTCTCAAGTCCACTTTGGTAGCTTTCTGATGCTAAATTAATTTCCATATTCCCCTCGGATTTTTTTGCTGTTTTCAATCAGAAACTTGGTCTGAAACAAGCAGATACATTCCAAATGAAATTTGCCTATGCTTTTGTATGTGTATGTTGATATATAGGCAACTCTTGCCAATACAAAATTTGCAAATGAACTGTAGCTTAAAAATAATAAAAAATTTACTTAAAGTATCTGTATACAGAAAATATTTCCAACATTTTCATAGCAGAAGAGGTTGTTGGTGACATTTACAAAGCAACATACCCTACATAATATTTTTGCAACATGGGCTCCCCCCGCCCCCCAAACAGACATTTTAAACATTCCTTCTCCTATAAACAGTCTCTTCTGTGCCTAAACCACAGCCAGGCAAAAAGTGAAGGCAATAGGGAGCTAAGAAGCTTCCAATACCAGAGTTAGGACTATAATGCTAAATGAATTTGATGAGGAGAGAAAAGAAGAAAGAAGGAACATGAAACTGAAGTTACATCTCTGCCCTACTTGCTTCCTGTTTTAATGTTTTTAAAAGAGGCTCAGCTAAGAAATACCAACAGATATTTTACTACAGTAACTGTCAGCGTTTGTTTTTGTCAATAAATTTCTTTGATGTTTGCAGTTCCTAAATATTTGTACTTTGATGTGTTTGGATTCAGACTCAGAAATATAAATGTGTCCCTAAATATGATTAAATTAATGACTTTAACTAGGATTACATTAAATGTATTTTATACCACATTTGAAAGGTTTTGTTTTTCATGTCCACATGCTTGATTTTAAAACAACTCATTTAAGCCAAAGACAGGAGATGATTTTTTAAAAAAGAAGGGTATGACAAAATGGTGATAAAAATATAAATATGCAGAGCTAAATTTCATATTCCACACTGTTGAATGAGTCATTAGATATCATAATTCCTCAGTGTCCTAATTAGGAATAAAAATATAATATAAAGAGAAAGCATATGAATCTAACGGGGTTATTTCATGGCACCACTCTAAGAGGTACCAAACAAGTGCTGTGTGCATGATATCGTCTGAAGTAACATCTAGACTGGTGGTTCTCAAACCTCACTATATATCAGAATCACTTGGTGAGATTTTCAAAAACATTGACTTCACACCTACTCAACTGGAATCTGAAAGGCTGGAATTCAAAGACCTTTTTATAAATATATATATGAAAGTTACCCAGTTGTTTTTCTAGCACAGCCAAATTTTTACACTTTTGATCAGATTAATACCCACCGCTGTTTAAAATGTTATAGATTTTTGTTTTTATTGTTTTTAGATATCATCTTTATTTGGGGATTTTTCCTTATTTTCTATGAATAATCCACTTCAATCATTGCAATCTTTACCACAAAATTTTAAAAATATCTTACCTAGTAGCATTCCCCTATAAATTATCTTTTTAAATGTCTTTAAATAAAACAATGAAATGAAAGAGAAAGATAGGTAACATTTTTATAATTTTTTAAAATGAAATATTTGAAGTATGTTGGAAAACACCAAAAGCAGTATTACATATATGGATGATCAGCCATATATGTCCCAGTTTTGTCTCTCTCTAATAAAAAAAAAGCAAATTCAACTCAGTTCCCCCCATCTCTTTCCATTTTTTCTCTTTCCAGAGGTTATTATTATTCTGAAATTGGTGTTTATCATTCCCATACATGATTTGGTAATTGTGCTATGTGTATATACAGTTAATCCTCATTATTTGTGGATTTTATATTTATAAATTTCTCTACTCACTAAAACTTATTTATAGCCTCCAAATTAATACTTTTTGTGAAGCTTTTTTAGTTATCTGCAGACATGCACAGAACAGTGAAAAAGTTAAGTGTCTGATAGGCATATTCCTAGCTGAGTTTAAACAGAGAAAATATTCTCTTTATGGGTGTTGAACTGATAAGCTCAGAATCAACTCTTCTGGATGTACATTTTTTTTTTGTATTCTAATATTTAAAAAAAATAAAAATCAATAATTTTAAAAGAAATTAGAAAGAAAATAGCAAATTCAATTCAAACTTATAATAGAAAAGAAGTTCTTTAATCTGAAAAAATCTACAAAAATTCTAAGCACACATCATATTTAATTGTAAAAATTTAAGCTTTCCCTCTGGGATCAGAAAGAGAAAAGAAAGTCTACTATAACTATTTCTATTCAATGATGTACTGAGATCTGTCCAGTGCAATAAGGCAATAAAGTTAATAAAAAGAGTTGGAGAAGAATAAATAAAATTGTCATAATTTGTAGACAACAGAATTTTTAAAATAGAGAAAAATCAAAATAATTTACAAATAAAATGTTAGAATTAAGTGAAGTTAGCAAGATGGCTAGTTTCTAGGTCAATATACAAAAATCAATTATGTTTCTATATATCAGACATAAACAATTAGAAAATGTAATCATCAAATATCATAATAATATTATATAAAAAGACATCAATTAACTATAGAAATAAATCATTTGATTCAAGATATATCCAAATTTCTACTGTAATTTTCTCTTTCTCTCATGTCATTTAGAAATACATTGTATAATTTTTAAATAAGTGGGGATTTTCTATTTTTCTTTAAAAATAGATTAAGATTTCTATCTTAATTTCTCTGTGATCAGAGAAATCACACTCCTATATCTTTAACTTTTTTTCTGAGGTTTGTTGCGATTTGAATTATGCCCCAGCCTAAGGTTAAGATTGATAAATATTCTATGTGCAATTGAGAGAATCGAGTATTATTGATGCAATTATGACAACCAATCAAGTTTGTTACTCTTATTTATGTGAGTCTTCTTACCTTCACTGATATGCTTGTCTGCTTGTTGTGTCAGTTTTTGATATTTGTCTACTTCTTTTATTTCTGGTCATATTTTGCTTTTTACAGTTTGTGGTTAGACTTTTAATCATATTAAAATCTAGACATATTATATCTTCATGTTGAAATGACCTTTTAAATTTCTGGTAATATTTTGTATCTTAAAGTCCAAATTTTTTTCTCATTAATATAATTACTTCAACTTTATTTTAGTTCGTGTTTCTATGGTTTGTCTTTTTTCATTCTTTTACGTTTACATTTTCTGGCTATTATAGTTAATATTTTATTTTTTACAGAATCTGACAATCTTAGAATTTTAATTGGAAATACAGACCATGTATACATAGTGGAATTGTGATATAGTCAGTTTAAATCTATAATTTTACTATTTTTTTGTCTCATTGGTTATTTTTCTTGCTTTTTGGGGGATTAATTCATTATTTTTTGTCATTTCTTATTCCTTTTTTTGGCTTGTTGATTGTTCATGTTCTGCTGTTCTTTTGATATGATGAAGCTCAACTAGATTTATTAGAGTCTAACATAAGTTAGTAATTTTAGCACTTCTCAGACAATGAAAGGACCTAATAATACTTTAATCTATTTACCAACCTTTTACCTTTTTCACAATTGTTGCTATGTATTTTTAATTTATGTATATTTTAAGTCTCATAAGACATTATTGATCATTGATTTAAATATCCATATTTATTTATATTTACCCCTTATTTACTCTTTCTGGAGCTATTTATTCTTTCGTGTTATACTGTGCTTCCATCCAGGATAATTTTCCTGTTAATGGAAGAAATATCTGGTATTTCTTCCTTTCTGCTGGCAAAGAATTCTTTTAGTTTATATTTGTTAGAAAAGTGTATTTTTTATTCAAAAACTTCTTGAAATACATTTTAAAAGTATACCAAAATAACCTTTTTGATGAATATTTTTACTGATTATGGAATTATTTATTAGCATTTAGTTTTCAGTACTTTAAAGTTGTCATTCTGGTGTCTTCTGGCTTCCATTAATTTTGTTGAGAAATCAGCAGCTTGTGTTACTCTTGACCCCTCTGAAGGCCATGTGTCTTTTTTCCTCTGAGTGCCTTTAGATTATTTTCTTTATGTTTAATTTTCAGCAGTTTCACTCTGATGTGACTAAATGTGGTTTTCTTGGACCTTAACTAGTATGAGGCTTATAGTTCTTCTTGGATCTGTGACTTGATGTGTGTTTTCTGTTCCTTTTTCTCTCTGTGAATCGGTTTGGATGATTTTTTTTTTACTAATCTATCTTCCAAGTCACTAACATAGTCTTTTGCTTTGTCTAATCTCATATGCCCAATGTCTTAATTCTTTATTAGTGATTCTAAAGTTTTCATTTAATTTTTTAATAGATAGTTTCACTGGCAAAAAATTCCATCTTTTTATCCATTTTATTCAACATATATAACTAAAAAAAACTTTCTGCAATAACTCTACCCTTATATGGCTGGTAATTTTTTTTGAGTTATAAACAAAGTTTTGATAAAATTATATAAACTGTGGGTAGTTTTATCTTTTGTCAGAGAAGACTCACTTTTCTTTTGGAGAGATATTAGGGAAAGGGATGATCATCCCAATCCAATCAGTTATGGAAATGACTTAAGTTCCATTTTCGGTCTTGCCAATTTTTAATTTTCCCTTGCACCTATGGCATAGCCCTACTGGATTTCGAACTGTCAACCAAAATCCTAAATACCAGGGATGCCAAAAATAACAACAACAAAAATGTATGTAATATTTTTTATTTTTAAAAATTAAAAAAAATTATTTTAAAGATGTGGGGTTTAAGATGTGGGGTTTAAAGATTCAGGGTTAAGTATACAAATGTTCATTATGCAGGTACCCTTGTTGATGAGGTGTGCCTCCCCCATCCCCAGCAGAATCCCACTATTGCCAGTCCCACCTCTACCCCCCACAATTGCCCACTGCTGACAATCCTTTTCTTATAGTATTATGATAATTGTTCAAGGTCCACTTATAAGTAAGAACATGTGATACTCATTTCTTTGTTTCTGTGATAGATCACTCAGTATTATAGACTCTAAGTCCATCCAAGTTACTGTGAAGTTCATAATTTTGTCCTTCTTTGTGACTGTGTAATATTCCATCCTGTTTATATACCACATTTTTAAAATCCAGTCCTCCTTTGATGGGCAGCATGACTGGTTCCATGTTTTTGCTATTGTGAACAATACTGCAGTAAACATGTATGTGCAGATATCTTTTTCATACAGTGATTTGAGTTCCTCTGGGTATATTCCCA
>CAUYQG010267109.1:0-21058 GCA_963574415.1 Tarsius wallacei
CCTGCTCTCTTGATGGTTTCTTTGGCTTTGCAGAAGCTTGTTAGTTTAATGAGGTCCCACTTGTCTATCTTATCTCTTATGGCCTGTGGGTTTCGGGTTCTGTTCAGGAATTGGATGCCAATTCCAATTTCCATGAGGGTATGTCCTTCATTTTCAAGGGTTCTTATGGTTTGAGGTTTTACATTTAGGTCTCTGATCCATTTGGAGTTAATTTTTGTGTATGGGGATAGATAGGAGTTTTTCTAGCACCATTTGTTAGAGACTGTCTTTTTCCCATTGAATGGTCTTAGTACCTTTGTCAAAAATCATTTGACCAAATTTGTAGGGATTAATTACTGTGTCCTCAAATTTATTCCATTGGTATATATGTCTGTCTTTTTGCCAGTACCACCCACACTGTTTGATTACTGCAAGTGTTATGAACTGAATGTTTGTTTCCTCCCAAATTCTTATATAGAAGCTTTAACTTTCAATGTGGGAAAGTAATTAAGGGTAAATGAGATAATAAGGATGGGGCCTTGATTCTACAATATTAGTGTCCTTACAAGAAGAAACACCAAAGCATTCTCACATGTCCCTTACCACTTCACGCCCACTCCTTTTATTGTATACAAATAAAAGGTTGCATGAGCACAGTTAGAAGACAGCCATCTGTAACCTGAGGGAAGAACCCTCACCAGACACCAACTCTTTTTGCACCTTTATTTTCGACTTCCAGTCTCCAAAACTATGAGAAAATACATTTCTGTTGTTTAGGCCATCCAGTCTATTGTATTTTGTTATATCAACCCAAGCAGGTAAATACAGTAACTTTTTAGTAAGTTTTGAAATCAGGAAGTGTAAGATCTTCAACTTTGTTCTTTTTCAAGATTATTTTGACTATTCAGGGTCCTTTAAGATTGATTCTATATGAATTTTAGGAAGGATTTTTCTATTTCTAAAGTAAGGTTTTGGATTTTTTTGGATAGAGATTGTATTGAAACTGTATATCATTTTGGGTAGTGTTTGCATCTTAACAATATTAAAATATAAAGTCTTCCATTAACATGGGATGTCTTTCCATTTATTTATGTCTTTTTTAATTTCTTTCAGTAATATATTGTAGTTTTCACTGTACAAGTCTTTCATCGCATGGTTAAGTGTATTTCTACATTTTTATTGTTTTTGATGCTATTATAAATTGAATTATTTTCTTTTCAAACTCCTCATTGTTATTGTATAGAAATGTAACTAATTTTTGAAAGTTGATTTTGTGTCCTGAAAGTTTGCTGAATTCATTAGTTCTGACAGCTGTGCGTGTGTGTGTGTGTGTGTGTGTGTGTGTGTGTGAGATCTTCAGGGTTTTCTACATATAAGATCAGTTCTCTGTAGAAAGATAGTTATAATTCCTCCTTTCTGATTTAGATGTCTTTTATTTTTTTGTCTTGCCTAATTGTTCAGGCTAGAACATTTATTATTATATTGCATAGAAGTGGCAATAGTGGTCATCCTTCTTTTGTTCCTGATCTTAGAGGAAAAGTTTTCAGTCTTTCACTATTGAGTATGAGGTTTTCTGTGGGTTTTTCATATATGGCCTTAATTTTGTTGAGTCAGTTTTCTTCTGTACCTAGTGTCTTATTCCATTTGTGCTGCTATGAAGGTATACCTGAGGCTGAGTAATTTATAAAGAAAAGGGATTTATTTGGCTCATGGCTCTGCATGCTGTACAAGAAGAACGGGGCCAGCATTTGCTTCTGGTGAGAGCCTCTGGCTGTTTCCATTCATGGCAGAAAGGGAAGGAAAGCCAACTTGTACAGAGATCACATGATAACAGAGGAAGCAAGAGAGAGAGAAGAGGTGCCAGACTCTTTTAAACAACTAGTTCTCATGGAGACGAATTGAGAATTCATTACCAAGGATGGCACCAAGCCATTCATGAAAGATCTCCTCCATGACCCAAAAATCTTCCATTAGGCCCCACCTCCAACATTTGTATCAAGTTTTATCATGAGAGTTAAAGGGGTCAACAAACCAAACTAAAGCATCTAGTGTGTTGACTGTTTTTACCAGGAAATTGTGTTGAATTTTGTCAAATGCTTTTCCTGCATCATTTGAGATGATCATGTGTTTTTTTCCTTCACTCTGTTAACGTGGTTTATTATATTAATTGATTTTAATATGTTGAATAATCTGTGAACCAAGAAATAAAGCCCATTTGCTCATGATGTATAATCTTTTAATATGCAGCTTTATTTGACTTACTACAATTCTGTTGAGTGTTCTTGCAGCAATATTTATATGAGCTATTAGGTTGCATTTTTCTTTTCTTGTTTTATCTTCATCTGGCTTTGGTATTAGGGTAATGATGACCTGATAGAATGGATTAGGAAGTATTCTCTCTTCTTCAACTTTTTTGAAAGAGTTTGAAAGAAATGGTGTTAATTATTCTTCAAATGTGTGGTAGAATTTACCAGAGAAGCCTTTGGTCCAGAGCTTTTCCTGTTGAAAAGTTTTTGATTATTGATTAATTGTTCTTCCTGGTTATAGGTACATTTGAATTTTTTAATTCCTCTTGATTCAGTCTTGGTAAGCTTTGTGTTTCTAGAAATTTTTTTATTTTGTCTAGGAAATCCAATTTATTGGTGTACAACTATCCATGGTACTCTCTTATAATTCTTGTTATTTCAGTGAATTTGACAATAATGTCTCCACATTCATTTCTTTTTTTTCTCCATGTACCTAAGGCATGAACCAGGCATGGGCACAGACCAAAAGCCAAGCTAGGATGAACAAGTGGTTGCTTTGTCACTGACTAATATAAGTTGAGCACCACCAACCAGATGCCACTCTACTCAGGTCAGGGACCATTTCTGATTTTAGTAATTTGAGTCTTCTCTTCTTTTTCTTACTCAATCTATCCACAGGTTTGTCAATTTTCTCAATCTTTTTGAAGAATCGACATTTGATTTGGTTAATTTTCTCTATTGTTTTTCTAATCTATTTTATTTATCTTTGCTCTAATTTTCATCATTTCCTTCCTTACGTTACCTTTGACTTTACTTGTTCTTCTTTTTCTAGTTCCTTAAGGTATAAGGTTAGCTTGTTGATTTGAGATCTTGCAGGTGCTTTGTAAGTCAAGGGATTTTGTGGGTGCACAACAGCAAAGGTGATGTCAGTATCCACAATACTGCTGCAATTGGACAAAACTGCTGGAATTTTCCTGATACAATTAAAGTCCCAATTAAGGGTGGCTACAGTTAAAAGCTCCCAACAGTCCAAGGTTTTGCTCAGATGGTTGATGAGAGGGTATCTGCTGTAAATAGGATTTAAATCATATAGCTTGCTTTGGGAGCATGTTGCTAATATGATGTCAGGTTGGCAAACAATGTGTCAGGTTTGCCAATTACAATGTTTGTGGCCAATGTTAGAACTTCAGTATTAGCCTGTAGTCAGGCCCTATGATTAAATTAATGACTATGGACCTGTTGCCCCAGTTGTCAGTTCAGTTGGTGAAAGGTAAGTTGGTGAGGTGGTTTGGGCTATAGGGCTTGTATTAGACAATCTTGATAGCCTCTGAGCCTCAACATTTGCCATATTTGGTTAAAACAATGGATTATTTTAAGGTTTTGACCTCTGGATTGCAAACCAGTTAAAGCACCCAGACCAATAGTGACAAGATCAATATCCAACAGAATGGTCTATAGCTGTACTTGGCAGGCTTTTGTTTCTTAATGTTTATCCCTCTCCCACCATGTGTTAAATTATCAAGGAGGGGTTGTATGGTTTCATCATCATGATGTATGGTGTTGATTCCATTGCCATCTCCAAATATTATTTTTATTTACTAAGAAAAACTTTCTATCTCCTTTTTTTTTTTTTGAGTTGGAGTCTCACTCTGTCACCCAGACTGGAGTGCGCTGGGCTCCGGCGATCCTTCCGCCTCAGCCTTCCAAGTAGCTGGAATTACAGGCGTGCGCTACCACACCCGACTAATTTTTGATTTATTGTAGAGATGAGGTCTCACCAAGTTGCCCAGGCGGGTCTCGAACCCGCGGGCTCAGGCAATTCACTTACCTCAGGCTCCCAAGGCACGGGATTACAGGCTGAGCCACCGAGCCCGGCTTATCTCCTTTCTTGATAGTCCACACTGCCTGTGGGAATGACTCTGAAACAATAATTTGAATGTTTTGGAGGGGTACAGAGGTAGAGAACAGCTAGATTATGCACATTTTATAACTCAAATATTGAAAATGATTTTTTGGTTAGTTGAAATTCAGACTCAAACGGGTCCCATATCATATGGACAGGTGCCTGGCCCATGGGTAATCTAGAGTTAGCAGATCTTTGACCTGGCCTCCAGTACTCATGCCATGAGGCAGGATAAAAAATCCATGAAGATGTGGGGAGCAAATGAGCGCTGTCCCAACAGCAGGCCTTGAGCAAGGCAAGGCCCCAAGCAAAGGCAAGGTCTCATTTGGTTACTCTGCACCCTAGCCAAAGAGCAAGGGATGTAGCCTGTTACACAGAACGGCGTCTCAGATGCCCACACAGCCGGGTGCACATAGTACAGATAAAGCCTTAGCTACAACAAGATAACCACAGAACAGCTCGCCATTTAGGTAGCAACAAAATTCCATTATAACTCCCTCACAGACCTTGAATCCCTTCCAACTTCCTTTGTGCTGAGCTAGTTTGGGGCCACTTCTCCTCCAACAGAGGGAAGTGTCCCACCTGGCCCCAGCTTTTCTTTATGTCTTTGTGTCTGTGTCTTTCTTAATCTCTCACCGCTCTCTCTCAGGACCCTCAAGGCAGCCACGCGGGCAGCAGCATAAAGATAAGAAGAGACAATATTAAATGATCTCATATATATAATGAGTTTTTATAAACATGGAGTTAAGACATATTTCTCTTTGAATATAGGTGTGATGGGAAGCATTTTTTTTTTAATGTTGATGTGAGGTGCGAGTTGGCTAAAGGACCTAAATTAATACAGAATAAGAACTAGGAAAGCATAGAGAACCATTTAGTGGTCTATTTGCCAGACTAGAGTTTTAAAATGAGCTGTTTGGGGAAACCACTATGTCTCTCACAATAAAACTGGGTAGCTGGGACCCATATGAGAATCAAAAGTTCTGATGAATGCCTTTTCCAGGAGCCCAACATGGTGTATTTTGAGGAGTGAAATGTGTATCTTGGTTACTATTAGTAATGTCTGGATCTCCAAAGAGGATGAGTGCCTTGGTGGGATCTTGTATTGTGGCCTTAGTGTATATAAAAATATGCATGCCTTTGATTTATATTTTGGGTGTCTGTGAGGCTAGAGATTCCCAAAGTTCTTCATTCTGAAGGAAAAATTACTTAGGCAATGGTCCAAGAATTTATAAAATATGCAGGCTGTTTGCTGGCCAGTGCTAAGATGACTACCTGAAGCTTGGCCAACTGTGCTGACCCTTGGTTCTTATTCTTTAACAGGGAAATTATGGTTAAAGGGATGAAAAGCAGGCACATTTTACTGAGATCTATAATTTATGATGGTGATGATGCCTTTCCTACAGTCTACAAACTCCTATTGTTTGTCACTCAGTTAATCCCAAGAGGTTCCCTGTAGGGCAACACACTCAGTGACAACATGAGCACAACCGGGATATGACCCCAAGAAGGGGGGTGGATCCTGGAGAAGGGTCATAGAGGTAGCTAACCCTGGATTTCTCTATTCAGGCTCTATGCCTTGGCATGCACGTCATGCTGAGGCAGTAATCCATTGTTAAAACAAAAAGTTTTCTTTTTGTTTCTGCTGACCACATCTTGCAGCTACGCATACTGGTTGTTCTTATGCACCCTTCCTTGAGGGAGTCGGGCCCCCCAGATTGGTTCAGACGCTAAATTGGTGTCCTTTAGTTCATTATAATACTAAAAATCCTACCCCAGAGAGAAATTGTCACCATTTTGTGTATATGCAACCTATGAAGAAGTGGTGCTCTCACACTATGCTTGTGTGCTAGAAACCCCACCCTTTTCATGTTTAACCCTGCATTCCCTCCTGTAGAAAATTCTGTATAACCCATGTGCCTTTTACAATCAGGAGTGGTTTTTCCTGTTCAGCCAACTGCTCCTGGACCTTCCCTGTAAATAAGCTCTTGAATAAAGCCTGTGTCTAAGCCGAGCAGTGGCTCAGCCTGTAATCCCGCGCTTGGGGAGGTTGAGGTGAGTGGATTGCCTGAGCCCGAGGGTTCGAGACCCGCCTGGGCAACTTGGCGAGACCTCATCTCTACAGTAAATCAAAAAATCAGCTGGGCGTGGTAGCGCATGCCTGTAATTCAGGCTACTCGGAAGGCTGAGGTGGAAGGATCACCGGAGCCCAGCGGGTCGGAAGCGGCCACTGCACTCCAGTCTGGGCGACAGAGTGAGACTCCAACTCAAAAATAAATAAATAAAGCCTGTGTCTAGTCTGTTGTCCCCAGGTCATTTCTTCAGCCTCTTGGACACAGTGCCATTTCTTTTGGGGTTTCGGGGGGTCCAGCACTATACTCCCCAGATAACTAAGGGGTCTGGAGAGAGTTTGCTTTCTCCATCACCATGGCACCCAGCAAGTGAATGGGGATAGGGAATGCCATTTCCTCCTGCAGGAAGAGTATGTCAGAGGACCTGAGTTTGTCTCCATCCTGTATCATAGAGGACTTGGTAGCTGTGCCAAACTTGTGGGGTGCTGTTTCCATTATCCAAGGGATATTGGACAACTGGATACAGGAAATCACAGGCTCAAGGTCCATGAGAGCCTTTATTTTCAGGGGAGCACAGTACATGGCCAGCAATTTTTGCTCTAATGATGTTTAACACGGGGCCAAGAAAGGCAGTTTTTCATGTTAGAAGCCCACAGGCAACTTATGACCATTATAGGTGATTCAGAGATATCATAAAACATGAGAGGAAGTTACTAAAGTCTCCACAATGAGGGAGTCTCTGAGGGCACTAATGGAAGTACCTGTTGATTTTAACTTGGACAAATTTTAGAGCTTTTTGTTAGCAAATACCTCATTTAAGGTGGGCAATTTATAAGAGACAGCATCAGTCAGATTAAATAAAATTGGTAAATAAGGAATATGTTGCTTCTAGAACCCACCAAAAACCCTAAAGATGTTGAACTTGTATGTCCTTAATGAGTGTGTCAAGTGTGCCATGGTGGTATTCCTAGAGAAAGATGGGTACAGTTAATATTTTTTCCTTAAAGATTGTGTGCTATGACAAAGTTGTTGAAATACCTCATGACAAGCTTAATAAAAGAGTATTGTATCTCTTTGGAAGTGAAGACAAACTACACCCATGAGGCTGTTGAAATAGCTACTGAATATAATATGCTAGTCAAAACTGTAATAGCAAGATGTTTACCAGTTGCTGATTGTATTGAGTTAGTAGTTTTAATAGTATTGGATAATGGAAATAGAGACCTTAAAGGATAGGACCACAGCAGTAAGATTGTAGTAATTATCATGAGGTGTCTTTCATTTTTATTTAGGCTTAAAAGCAGGCAAAATTGAGCTGTAAATGGAGAAGCAGTAGAGATAATTACCTATTCATTAATTAGGTCTCATATAGTATGCTTTAATCCTTGAAAGCACTGTTTTAGTTTACATTGAGCCATCTTAACTATTTTACCGGGGGCGGGGGCGGGGGGGAGTCCATGGGGTCCCATTTTATCAAGCCAATTTGTAAGTACCAAAGACTTAATGTATTACTCATTGTGTCAGAGTATCTATGCTTACCATGAGATTTGTTAGGACAATGAATTCTATTACTTTGGGAAATTTCAGCAAGGTTATAGTTAAAAAGAAGTATACCTATATTTTCACTATCTTATATTTAGCTACTTTCATAAGATTATAGGGAGTACCATGTTTAAATTTAGTGGGATTCCCAGGAATAACTGTCTTTTGACAGTACATGAAGCTTTGTCAATTGATGCATTTTACCAAATGCTAAACTTAATTCAGAAACTATGTTGTAAATGTAGACAAAAATTCTTACGATCCCATATAAATTTTAGTACTGACTTTTCTACTTCTATTTCTTCTCTATTTCTATTTTTCTACTTTCTATTGCTAATTTTTAATTTCTTTTCAATTTCTATAAAAAAGGGGGTATTGCGATTTTGATAGAGATTGCATTGAATTTATAGATTTATTTGGAGAGTATTGCCATTTTAATGATATTGTCTCCCAATTCATAAATATGGGATGTCATTCCATTTATTTAGGACATTTTAATATCTTTCAAGAATATTTTGTAGTTTTCAGTGCTTACGTTTCATACCTCCTTGGCTAAATTTTTTCCTAAATATTTTATCCTTTGTGATGCTTTTGTAAATGGAGGTGCTTTTAGTTTTTTGGGATTGTTCATTGTTGGTTTATAGAAACACAACTTATTTTTGGCATTTATATTTTATCCTGTAATTTTGTTGAATTTTTAATTGCTGATTCAATTTCTCTACTTGTTGCAGATATGTTCAGATCTTCTATTTGTTCCAATTATTATTTTATACATTTGTCTTTCAAGTCATGTAGAAAAAAAGAAGAGTTACAAACCAAAATTACAATAACACTGATTTTTATATTTGCCCATATACTTTAATTTCAACCTAAAATATGCCCTTTAACATTTTCTGGTAGTGCTGATCTAGTGTTAATAATCTCCCTTAGATTTTGTTTATCTGGAATGTCTTGATTTTTCTCTCATTTTTAAAGAACAGTTTTGACAGTTAAAAAATTATTAGTTCACAAGGTATATTTTCTTCCAGCACTTAAAACATATCATCTTACTGCCTTCTGACCTCAAGGTTTCTGTTAAGAAATTGACTGTTAATCTTGTTGAGTATCTCTTGTACATGATGAGTTGCTTCTCTCTTGCAGATTTCAAGATTCTCTCTTTGCCTTTGGCTTTTCACAGTTTAATTATAATGTCTAACTGTGGAGCTGAGCACAGTGGCTCACACTTGTAATCACAGTACTTTAGGAGGTTGAGGTGTGAGGATCACTTGAGGTTAGGCTTTTGAGACCAGGTTGGGCAACATAGTGAGACCCTCGTCTTTATTTAAAACAAAAAATGAAAAAAGAAAAAAAAGTCCAACTGTGCATCTCTGTGTATTTATCCTACCTGAAGTTTCCTGAGTTTCTTGGATGTGTAGATTCATGCATTTTATCAAATTTGGAAAGTTTTCAGCCATTATTTTTTCAAAAATTCTTCTTGCTTCTTTCTCTTTTCTCCTTCTGAAACTCGCATTATGCATATGTTGGTATGCTTGACAGTATTTCAAAGGCCACTGTGGCTCTTTTTATTCTTCTTTTTTTCTTTCTAATGCTCAGACTGGATAATATTAATTTCCCTGTCTTCAAGTTCACTGAATCTTTTTTATGCCTGACCAAATTTGTTTGAAACCCTGGAGTGAAAGTTTTATTTCAGTTATTGTACTTTTCAGCTAAGTTTCTATTTGATTTCTTTTTATAATTTATAGCTCTTTATTGATATTCTCTATTTGGTGAAATTTTGTTCTCTTGATTTTCTTTAGTTATTTGTATGTGGTATTTTGGTTATTCTGGGCTTCCTATAGAACAGTTTATGTTAATTTCCATTTTACTTATGAGTGAGCTATACTTTCTTGTTTCTTTGCATGCTTCATAATTCTTTGTTGAAAATGTACATTTTGATTAGTGAATATGGTAATCATAGACATCAGATTAATCCTTCTCCTTAGAGTTTGTTGTTATTGCTTACTGTGAGTTGTAGTTTGTTGTTTGTTTAGTGACTTTTCTACACTTTCTTAAAGATTGTATTTTTTGTCCTGTGTGGTCCCTGAAGTTTCTGTCCTTTTGATGCTGAATGGGGTGTGGCACAAAACTCATGGATTCTTTGGTTCAACCCTAAAATGAATTTTAGAGTGGCCAGTAAAGTTTTAAAACAGTTTGTTGGATAAAGAAGAGAGGAAAGATAGAGAGACGCTCCAGAGCTGGCATGCACTTTTTGTTTTTTACAATAGGCCTGCTAAACCTTCCAATGATAGATATTCTACAGAGGGTAGAGGTCAGGTAACCATCACTAGGAAGAGATTGACATCTCTCTGACTCTGATGGATGGAGGGGTAGTCTTATTATTTTTATAGCCTTTTAATTCCCAATCTGGGAACTACCTTGATGGAATTTTCCTTTGGTGAACTGAGGGGTAGGGTGGACTGAGGGTCCATAGTGAATTCACATTTCAGCCTGCAGGGCCATTCAACCTGCTGTCAGGATGTTTGGATACTTTCTAAAACTTGCCTACAAGAAATTTCTTTATCTGTGCCTAACCTGTACTAACTATCCTGCCTCACTTTTAGCTTGTGGTCAGATAGTGGTTTGATAGAGGTTTCTTTAAATGCCTGGAAGAAGAATGGAAGGAAGGAAGGAAGGAAGGAAGGAAGGAAGAAAAAATTTCATTCTACGCAAATTGACTGTGTGTTGGGCACTTGTACTACACTCAACCAGTCTGTTTACAACTCTGCCTAAGCTTTCACTCCCTGCTTGCACTGAGCATAAAGATAAGACATAGGTGAAAGCTTAGGATTGTCTCAAGTCTTTTGTGAGCCTGCATCCTTCCCTGGACATGTATAAGGATTTCTAGATTCTCTTTTATACATGGAATATCTTCAAAGCCCCTATTAATCAAAATAGCTTTCTCCCAACTTTTCAAAACAAAAGGAAGCATCTTGTTTTAGTCCTTCATGTAACCCACAAACAGGTCAAAACATTCAAGCACAAATACTTGGGAAAGGGGTCTGCACTGTTACTTCTGGATCCAAGTACCTACACTGGGAACAGAATCTTATCTTCAAGACCACCACTGCACCAGCAAGTAAGGTGAGGGAAGTCTATGTTAAAAAGCCACAAAGTTCTTCTATCATGATTAAGTTGCCATTTTCTTGATTCAACTTTCATTTGTTTTCAAAAAATCTTTGACTGTTTTTTTCCAGAACTCTGATAAAGTTTATTCTCATAATTTTTTTCAGTATTTCTTTGGAGGAACAGGCCCTTGGAGCTTCTTACTCTGCCATTTTCACTGACATAATTCTGTTTATTTTCTTTTGACATTGAAAGTAACACACAGTTGTGAAGTATATCTAAAAAGTGCACAAATATATTCATTCATTCTCTTAGCAAAATATTCACTGGCTCATTTAGTAGGTACCAGTGCATATATATAGCACAGGGGAAAATCCAGAAAAATTCACACTTAATGATTAAAACATATTATTTTTGTCCTCAGAGTCCCTGTGGCTCCCCTGCCTTGGTGAACTAAGTGAAACAGTAACAAAGGAATAGCATTTGGTGTTGAGTGTGCTCATATAAAAAAACCTAATGTTTTTATTGACTGGTAAACCAATAGCAGTCTTCATGCTAACACAAAAATGTTTATGGCTTACTAAGACTACAAGTCACAAAACCCTTACTCTGTACTGTTTTCTATAAATAAATATCTTCATAGAATCCTCAAAACAGCTCTGCAATGTAAGTTTAATGATTGTCTCATTATCACAAATTAGAAAAATGAGGCACAAAGAAGCTGAATGATTTGCCTGGAATCACACAGCTAGTAAGGGACAGAGAAGGGATTTAGATCTGTCTAGATGGGACAGATTGCAATCTGGTTCTTAGCACCTGAGCTATATGGTTTCCCTAAATGTTAGAATTTTCAGTCTCCATGTGCTTTGGCTGATCACACTCACCTCCATAGTTTTTGACATCATCCTAGCAATGATGACATCCAACTGTATATTTCTAGCCCGCATGCAACTACCCTGAATTTTCTCATTTACTTCTCAAAATAGCCCCTATATACTGAATACAGCTTGAAGAATTTTTCCCCAGAAATCAACAACATTTCCAAAATAAAATAATCTTTGTTTTTAGCATGTATTTATAGGAATATATAGAAAAGCAAATCATCAAGATAATATAGGAAGGAAAGTGAAATGACAGGAAGGACATGGGCTAGCTCACAGAATGAAAAAGCAATTTGAAGAACTCAATCCAGTAAAGCCAGGAATCCGAGGAAACAGCAGAGAGTACTTTCTAGCTATCATTCTTGGTTTGCATCAGCATGAATCCAAGTGGCATTCCTTTTAAGATTTAGAGTCCCTTCAGCATTCAGGGAGTTGGATGGCTCTATCCTAGGTTCAGTATGAGATTATGAAAAAGTTATAGAGATACATGATGGTGATGGTTGCACAACAATATGAATATAAATGTACTTTTTTGGGGGGGGGGGATCTCACTGTTGCCCAGGCTGAAGTGCACTGGCACAATCAGAGCTCACTTCAACCTTGAACTCCTGAACTCAAGCCATTTTCTTGTCTCAACTTTCCGACTAACTAGTATTATAGGTGCATGCCAACATGCCTGGTTATTTTGTTAAATTTTCTTTTGTAGAGACAGTATCTTGCTAGTTGCCAGACTCGAACTTCTGGCTCAAGAAATCCTCCTGCCTTGGCCTCCCAATTCCCTGGACTTAGACATGAGCCACCATGCCCAGCCAATATAAATGTACTTAATGCCACTGAACTATGTATTTAAAAATGGTCACAATTGTAAAAAAAATTATATATATTTTACAACAATAAAAAGCAAAACAAAATGAGAAAAACAGCAAAATATGTTGCAAAGAATCTGAATAGCCAGTTCTAAAAAGAAGATATACAAATGAACCATAAGCCCACGAAAAATGGGCTTATTATATGACTCTATGAATGTGAAATGTCCAGACTAGGCAAATCCATAGAGAAAGGAAGTAGATTAGTTGTTTGTTAGAACTCCATGGTTGGAGGAGGTAGGTGTCATACCTAAAGAGTACAGATTTTTTGTTTGTTTTGAGGTGATAAAAATGTTTAAAAATTTATTGTGGTATTGGTTGTACATATATGTGAACATATAAAAAGTATTAAATTATACACTTTATATGAGTCAATATTATGGTATGTGCATTATATCCTAATAAAGCTGTTACTAAACAAAAAGGAATAATATAGAGATATCAATTGTACCGTTTGTCCAATTTTCCTCAATGGCAGCATTTGTATAACTATAATACAATATGACAACCAGGAAATTGACATAGCTAGAATCCACTGAACTTTTTCAGATTTCACCACTTTTACATGCACTCATTTGCATCTGTGTGTATTTAGTTTTATGCAGTGTTGTCACATGTGTATATTTGTATGACCACCACCACAGGCAAGACACATCACAGCCATTTCTGATCCTACCCTTCTATAATTACAGTCACCTCCTCTTCCTTCTCTCCTCCTTACTTCTTCCAACCACCGAACTGTTCTCCAACCTTATAACTGTGTCATCTCAAGAATGCTATATAAATGGAATCATAATGTGTCATTTGAAATCTTTCTTAACAGCATACTTTCCTCAAGATACATCTCATTGTTATGTACATAAATAGTTCATTACTTTTGAGTACTGAGTAATATTCCATGTCATGGATGTACCACAGATTGTCTAATCATTCACCTGATGAAGAATATTTGGGTTATATTTAATTTCAGGCTATTACAAATAAAGTTGCTTTGAATATTTGTGTGCAGGTTTCATCATATTTTGGATGTTTTGGATATTATGAGACAATGGAGCCTATTTGATCTTATTTTTAGCAGGCAGTGCCCCTGTTGAAGTGTAGCATGAAAAATGGGTGGGTGTATATGTTCAGCTTCTCCCTGGTTCCTGCCGACCTCACCCCCAGAAAGTGTAGTTCTGGCTCACACTGCATCATTGCAGGTATGTGGGATGGAAGTTCAGGTTTCCCTTCAGCCTTGCTGACACTTCCCTGATGAAAGTGGGGCATAAATTGTCCTTTGCTGGTGGTCTTTGAGCGGGAGGTGTAAGATCAGCTCTTTGCTGGGCTCAGGGGCTACCAAGGAGGGTGCTAGCAGCGGGCTGATCAGCACCCCTTTGCTGCTGCAGGCTGGCACGGCTCACAAAGAGAAGAGGAAGGGGAGAAGCCAGATGCTGACTAGCTCCACCTCCCACCCCACTGAATGACTCCTTGATGTCAAATGGAAGTCTAGACTTAGGCCCCTGCTGAACTGGGAAAGGGGTGAAACCCAGGGACAACCAATCTTACCTTGCACAGCTTCATTAAATCTCTTTGCTATTGGATAAGAGTAGAGGCTCAACTCCCAATGAACGGACCCCTCTGACACTACCCTGGAAAAGTAATCAGAGCACTCCCTGCATTGCCTGGACCTAAGATAGAAGATTGGCTCGTTCTCAGTCTTTCCAACAGTGTCTGCACTGAGAGGTCAGACAGCTGTCACCTGCTTCCAAGTGGTGTGGGCGTGGTGTGAGATAGAAGATTAGCTCCCTCTTTTCCCGCCTGAAACTGCAAGGTTGGGAAGAAGTCAGTTTTTCTGTTGGCAATTTTTTCTGGAGTAGAGTAGTTCTATCCAAAAATGGTTTCCATTAAATAACCATTTTCTCGGTCTTTAGCTAGAGGGAATAGGTTTTTCTTGAAGCTTTTCTTGTTCATGACTGTTGGATGCTCTTGATTTGAGGTTTCCACCAAACCCTGTTGAGCATGTATGAGAGACTGTAAGGAAACCAAGGGAACCCAGTGCTGTGTGTTCCTCAAGTCCCAAGGTCTCTAGGCAGTCTAACTTTTCATCTTTCAGAGTCTTTTTATGCTTATTTGTTGTATTATGCTTACAGTTTTTAGCTGTAATAGAAAAGGAACAAGAGAGATGAGATCGTTTAATTTTATCCAGAACTAGAAGTCTGAAGGTCAAGTTTTTGCTGTTTTATAAGTTCAGTTTAGGCCTGGCTGCAGCCCTGAAGCTTCTCAACTGTGTGACTTTCAAGAAAGTCACTTGTATTCTCTTAACATGTATCCTTATTTGTTGTTGTAGGGAGAAATCTCAGGATTCCTACCAGTTAGTTTTCATCCATCTCTCAGAATCAATGTTGTTTTCTGAAGAGAAAAAAATGTTAAATTTTAATAAAAACCCGCCATATTGATATGTTTTTGTTAGAGTTTGTGTTTCTGAGTTCTAATTTAAAATTTTTACCAACTAAAGGTCACTGAGAGTTTTTCCTATGTTTTCTTCTAGAAACTTTGTCTCTTATATTTAGATCTATGATGCAGTTTGGCCCAACTTTTCTATATGATGTGAGATAAAGTTGTTGTTGTCATTCTTCTTTTTCTTGTTGTTTAAAATGGCTATCCAATTGTTTCAACATCAATTGTTGAAAAGGGTGTCTGTTCCCCCATTGAATTACCTTGGAATCTTTGTCAAAAATCAATTGGAATATATATGTGTGTCTATTTCTTAACTGTCTATTCTGTTACATTGATCAATTTGTCTATATTTATGCTGATACATACTGCAAGGTTGTGCTATGCACACTGTTTTGATTACTGTGCTTTACAATAAGTCTTTTAATAAGATAATAAAAATCCCCTAAAATGTTCTTTTCAAAGTTGTTTCGGCTCTTCTTAGTCTTTTGGATTTTTTAATATAAATTTAAAAATCAGGTTGTCTGTCAATTTTTATTTTTTAAAAACTGCTGAGATTTTATTTGTATTATCAATGCTTTGTACTTTGCAGTATATAGGCCTTGCATATATTTTTCAAATTTATCCCAAAGTATTTAATAATTTTGGTGTTTTTGGAAAATTGTATTGTTTTAAATTTTGCTGGGCACAGTGGCTCATGAATGTAGTCTAAGCTACTCAGGAGGCTGAGGCAGGAGAATTGCTTGAGCCCAGGAGTTCGAGGATACAGTGAACTATGATAGTACCAATGCATTCCAGTCTGAGTGACACAGTTATACACTGCCTCTTAAAAAATTAATTTTTAATCTGGCTGTCCATTACTTATAATGGATTAAATATTTTCCAAAAAAAAAAAATCCATGTCCACTCATAACTTCAGAATGTGGCCTTATTTGAAAATAGGGTATTTGCAGATGTAACTAAGAATTGAGATGCAATCATACTGGATGAGGGTGGGCCCCAAGTTCAATGAACGTATCTTATCCCTTATAAGAGATGAAAAAATTACACAGAGAAGAGAAGCAGAGATAGGAGTTGTGCTGTCACAAGCCAAGGAATGCCTGCGGCCACTAAGAGCTAAAACTCTCAGAGAAAACATGGCCCTGCTGACCCTTAATTTGGACTTGAGAACTGTGAGAGAATCAATTTCTGGGTTTTTCTAAAGCCATCATGTTTGTGGTACTTGTATAGGCATTCTTAGGAAACTTAATGTATTGCTAATATATAGAAGTACAACAAAATATATATATTGATTTTGTATCTTACACTTCTAAACTCACTTTATCAGCTCTGGTAGCTTTTTGTAAAAGTTCTTAACAAAACTTCAGTAAAATTCAATCCAATGAAGCACTGTATATAATACATGAACACTTAGGATTGTCACATCGTCTTGACAGATTCACCACTTAAAATTATGTAATGACCTGCTTTATTACTTATATTGTTCTTTGCTCTGAAATGTATTGTCTGATATCAATATAACCATTCAGCTGTGTTTTGATTAGTGATAAAATTATTCATCTTTTTCCATCCTTTTACTTGTAAACAGTTTGTGTCTTTAAATTTAAAATGGAGCTCTTAGAGGCAGCATATGCTTGTGCTTCTTTTCTATCCAATCTGACTGTCTCTGCTTTAAAATCTAGATATTTAAACCATTTGCAATAATGTGATTATTGATATGTTTGGTTTTAAATCAACCATCGTGTTGCTTCCACTTGTCCCATCTGTTCTTTTTTCTCTTTTTCGTTTAACTTTTCTTGGATTGAGTATTTTGAGGATTTCACTTCATCTCAGATGTCGGCTTCTTAGTTATGACTTTTTAATGGATGTTTTAAGGTTTATAGTATACAACTTTAATGAATCAGAATCCACCTTCAAATGATATTAATGTATAAAATAAGAACCTTAAAATTGTGCACCTTCATTTTCCCCTTCTATGCTATTATTGACATAAATTTTACTTCCACATATGCTATAAATTCTAATATGCAGTAAGTTGGGGACAATCATACGGATCATGTTATACATTTCCCTTCTCTCAGAGGGGAAATATTTTGCCCTCTACTGCCTGATGTTCACTGACTGTACATTGTTGTTTCATATATTTTATCCAGGTTTTGTTTGTTTCAGTTAGGGAAGTCAATGCTGTCCCTGTTACTCCATTTTCATTGGAAACATAAACGCTGCTTAATGTTCTAAATTATGGTTAATTATGATAGTTTATTTCACTTCTAACCAGAGTGAACTTCCTCTGCTATCTGGAATTCACAAAAGAGCCCAATGTCTCTGTTCCTCCCCACCCACCCCCACTTTGCCCCTGACTAGAAGGTTCAAATTGCAACTCTTTCTTTGGTCACACAATGGCCCTTAAGCTTATTTTCTGGATTTCCTTCAATAAACTTGAAATTTTTTTACAAACAAACAAAAGACAGTAACTGCTTTATAAAAGTTATGAGATATTATCTACATTATCTCTATTTCTTAGACATACACAAGGATCCAAAAATGTATACTTGGTCAGGTGCAGTGGTTCACACCTGTAATCCCAATACTTTGGGAGGCTGAGGTGGGAGGATTGCTTGAGACCAGGAGTTTGAGACAAGCCTGGGCAACATAGTGAGACCTCGTTTCTACAAAGATGTCAAAATAATTGCCAGGTATGACAATGCATGCCTGTAGTCCCGGTGAATTGGGAGACTGAGGCAGAAGGATCACCTGAGCCCCAGGAGTTCAAGGCTGTGGTGAACCATGATCATGCCACTACACTTCAGCCTGGGTGACAGAGTAACACTCCAACACACACACACACACACACACACACACACACACACACACACACACACTGTATATATATATATATATAATATATATATACACACTTGTTATCATTTGCTAAATACCATTAAATCTATGTTTCTCTTGTTCAGTTTTTCATTCATTCATTCAACACGTATTTACTTGAATGTACATGATGTCTTAGACCCAAATGGCCTAATGCATATTTGTAAGTATCTAAACCTAAATCCATAAATCCATATCTAAATCTCAGACCTCTTTTTAAGCATGCTTTTAAAAGTCTGCTCTTTGCTATAATTTTTAGGCTTTTATGGAAATGATTTGTCTATCCATTTACTAGAAAATGGTCACACTGAAAGAGAAATGGGGGCTTATCACATAGCATGTAGAAATGATGTATAAACAAATGCATCAAGGACCTTAGATATAGCTGCTTCCCTCAGGGGAAGTTTTGCCTTATTCTTTATTGCCTTTTGCTCACTTTCTGCTGGTTGCTGGGTGTTACTTGAGCATTTTACACGGAGCCTGACCACTCACATGTTATTCCCTCAAATGTCCCTTCAGACACAAACACTCTGTAAAGAGACAGGGAAAACTGGTTAGCAGAAAATTCTCTCCATAGACTGGAATTCTAAACCCAACCTTCTCTGAGAAATTGACACACCAACTTGGATCTGCCTGGATACAGAAGAGATATACATTTTTCTGGGCATATTTGTGTCTAACCTTCTATCATGGATATCCTATCATTTCATATGTGAGCTTGATTTCTTCTTGTGGAGGAACAGCTGTATACATTTATGCCAATACAAGGAGAACACTTCTTTCTTCCACTGAAGCTGATGCTAACATTCGCAATCAGGTGTAAAAAGTCTGTTAGGGCGTAAGCGTCTCTGTTCATCAGTTTGTGTGCCCTTTCAACTCTGGTCTCTCTATAAACTTCCATCTTCCATGAATGTGCCTTGTGTCTCAAGTGGCTGTAAGAGGAAGACAGGCTTTGGAATTATTTAGTATCTGATTTATGATGTCTGGGGTTTGTGGTGTTACATGACATTTTCACCTGCCAATCCATTTTTCACCTTTGGTTTCATAAGTGCTACTGCAATGCTATATTCTAGAGCAGGGGGTGGCAAACTTTTTGTTAGAACCAAATACAAAATATTCAGTCTTTGCTAGAAAGCTATACTGTGTCTTTCACAACTCCTAAACTCTGCCACTGTAGTGTCAAAACAGTCAGACAATATGTAAATGAATAAATATGCCTGTGTCCCAGTAAAACTTTGTGGACACCACAATTTGAATTTCACATATTTTTGTGTCACAAAATATTCTGTAATTACTAAAAAATGCCAAATTCATTCTTAGTTACAGGCCAAAAACACAGGCAGGCCATATTTGACCCATGGGCTATTGGCCAACCCGTTCTAGAATCCTAATTTTCAAGTTTATTTCTACAAGACAATCTTCATACATAAAATTTATTTCATCTGATTAGCACAAACAGGGTGAATTGGTTTCCCAAATTCTATGGGAACACAACCTCAATAGTTCCCCCAAGGACTTCTCATAAAGATCCCTACATTTGGGTATCCATTGATTCACTGATGATCTCCTGGTGTCCAATTCAATATAGGATAACAAAATTATGTACACTTGTAGGTTTCAGGTGGTTGTGAAAGTACCCGCTCCTTAGCCTAATGGACTTGTTTGTGAGTATAGGAAAGGCCTCACCTGGAAACTTTCTCTAACAACTAACCAAAGGGAATATCTAATGGGTTGGGTCATACATGTCAGTGGGAACAATAATTTGGGAGAAAGTTCACAAACTTATTAGCTCATCTAGTCCACACAGCAGCCCTGGAAGGTGATTATTTTCAACTTACTGATGAATATAATGATCTTTAAAGAGTTGTAGCTCTTATCATATTTCTAAATAAGAGATCCCAGAGGTAAGCCAAAATTGAGATCCTATCACAAGTGTCTAGTAAAGTGCCCACAATGGTTTTATATGGTGATCATACATAAGTAATATGTATTCAGTTTTGAAAAATAAGAAAATATAGACAAGCAAGAAGAACATAAAATTCCTTCATAATTCTACCACAAAGAGATCCACACTATTTATGACTGTTTATGTTCATATACAAATATGATATTTAAAGTAAAAAGAATACAGTGAATGCTTTTTTAAACTGCTTTATTAACTTTACAATATATAATGAGCATCTTTCCATGCAATAGGTAAAACTCTTCTGCTAACAAAAGTCTTACAGACTGAGTCAAAACATATTCAATTAGAAGCTGGCAATAGGAGACCCACAAGAAACAAGTAACACCAAAAGGCTTACAACAAGGGTACACCACAAATATGTAAGTTTAGTAAGCAGGGATTTCCCTATTAACTTCAGGAAGAACATCAGGATTCAGGGCATAAGGCAAAATTCATCATGATGGTCATGATGAGGGGGGTCAGTGCTCACTGCCCGAAGACTATGACTCAACTGTTTCTCCCTCAGCTTCTCCATCAGTTGCCTCAACTCCTCCCCCATCCTTTCCATATCCTCTTCTCTCATCCTTGCCTGTGGCTCTCCAAACCTATGCATCATGTCCCATCTATACTGCAGGATGGGCTGCCTAACGCGGAATCGCCTACGATTTCCTTTAGGCACACAGTATTCACCAGCATCCAAAGGGAGACTCAAGGGCTCCCCCTTATTAGTGTCTTGCTCCTTTTCATCTTTTTCTTCATTTCCCTGGTTGGCACGGAGATCTTTGACCACCTGTTCCTCTTTGGACTCCATTACTCCTGGAAGAAAAGAAAGAGAAGAGACTGAATTTTTGGTAGACTAATCAGCACCGAGGACAGAGGCCTTACCACGCACTTTTCAAAATTCACAGCTATGGATTTCAAAGGAGTTTTTAAGATGTCATTTTTTCCCATCAGAGAGGCCCCAGGTAATCTCTCAGGGCCCCCAGCCCGAGCCCCTCCTCCCGCAAAGCCCACCATTTTCGCTGCAGATCCATCTCCAGGCCTCTGCGAGTACCAAAATGGAGGACAGGGATGTTGGGGTGGGGGTGGGGAGGCTAAGAAGGGGGGGGAACATGAGGAAATAGGGTAGCGGGTGCTGGGATCTCAGACTGGGCTTTCCACACGTTCCTACCCCCGCCCCCACCCCATCCCTCGCACCGACCTGGGCCT
>CAUYQG010267115.1:0-13768 GCA_963574415.1 Tarsius wallacei
ATAGTTCCAGGGCCAGTTTTTTTTTTTAATCATCTCCACTTTAACTTAAAGCAGGGAGAAAAATGCAGAGTAAGCCACAAATATGTCAGCTTATTCCTGCAAAAAACAAAAAATCACATCGTATGTTTTTTAGAGAAGTTGGTTTAATTCACAGAATGAGGAGCTGACGAGACACCAGGGAGGAAGAGTGGGAGACAGGCAGCCTCCATGGAGTCATTGCTCTCAGGAGCATAGCAAGTAGCACAGAGCCGAAGATGGAGTATTGCTGCTCCACCAGGGTGGCTACCTGTCTCCCACTCTTCTAGTCCTTCCTGGTGCCTTGTAAGCACCTCATTCTGTGAATTACACCAACTTCTCCAAAAACGTATGGAGCCACTTCTGCATGCAGACACTCTCCTTACCAGGCTAACAATGGTCCCCAATGCTGCTGGACAGTCACACCTCTGCGGCATACTTGACAGCAGGGAGTGCCATTGGAGGAAGACCTCCTCCTCCTTCTGCCACCTCAAACTTGTGCCAGTGCTTCTAGCTGACACAGAGGGTTCTCATCCTGGACTTCAGCTGCAAAAAGATGAAGCAAATGCAGCTCATGTCTTTCCACCTTTGGTTGTACAAAGACACTCCCCCAAAGAAGGCCAAAACCAGATTGAATGAGCCACTCCACACTTTTCTGCACTCTCCTTTTTACTGTTGCAAAGGCTTTGCGTGTCTCCATCTTCTGTGCATTCACTCTGAGCTCTCAGTTTTGCAATGCACAGTGATCAAAGGGCCTACTCCCTGCCCTCCACACAGTTTTCAATCTGTATATGTCTTTGATTGACTTGCAGTCCCAGAATCAAAGAGGAAATTGTTTCAGGAAAGACAACGCAAACACTATTTTCTACTTTGGTAAGTTTCTGTGTCTTAGAGTCAAACAAAGAAAACGCACAATGCCAGATCTGTGTCTTTGCCTCGTTGTGATCAGATGGGACTGTTCTTTCTTTTTTTTTTTTTTTTTTGAGTTGGAGTCTCACTCTGTTGCCCAGACTGGAGTACAGTGGCCGCTCCCGGTCACCGCAGCCTCGACCTGCTGGGCTCCAGCGATCCTTCCGCCTCAGCCTTCCAAGTAGCTGGAATTGCAGGCGCGCGCTACCACGCCCGGCTAATTTTTTGATTTATTGTAGAGATGAGGTCTCGCTTGCCCAGGTGGGTCTCGAACCCGCGGGCTCAGGCAATCCACTCACCTCAGCCTCCCAAAGTCGCGGGATTACAGGCTGAGCCACCGAGCCCGGCCCTTCTTTATTTTTATATCTACCCGCTCCCCAGTTTCTAGCACAGTTCCTTTATATATATAGTAGCTCACAGGAAGTGCTTGCTGAATTAGAATCCAGAAGGTTGGATGGAAATTTAACAAGTAAATCAGGGTCAGCATGAGCTTGTGTGGAATGAAAGTTACACAGAAGGCTAAGTGTTTTGCTTCAGAGTAGTAACTTTTGTCTTTCTATGTGTCTGGATTTAAATTTGCTGCCCTGTCCATTTTTTTCTTACCCATGAACATTTCTCTTGAAGGTCCTCTAGAAAACATAGCTTGAGGCAAGGATTAAAGAGCTGACATTTTGTTTGGGAGGTGCAATCGCAGGGCGGTGAGACACCAACAAGGGAGCCTGAGGAAAGATAAAAGTGACCACCCAGTGCATTACCTCACTGTGTGTCATTTCACAGAGAGCTACAGAGAGACACAATGGGTTGCTCAGCAAGCATGTTTTCCTGGCACATGGACTTTTCCAGATGGTGTGCAAGGAGAAAACACAACTCAGAGCTATCCACGGAGGGAGGATTTATCTGTCCTATTTACTTTCATCTCCCATTTCCCACTGTGACATTTCATGGAAGTCCAGAAGTTGACATTCACGCCTTGCTGTGTATTAGGCGCCAACCAAGAGAGACAAAGAAGATGTCGAGGGACTTTGAGAAGGTGCACAAGGTTTGTGTCCATACAGTCCACACCTTGCACTACTCAGGTCTGCTCGTGCCTTCCATGCTATCAACTCTCCTATTCCAGTGTGGCAACCCCCGTTCCTTGGAGAACAGAAACATTTTATCCCTTCCCTGAGCAGAGAGGCACAAGTCCAATCAGTGACAGAGGCCTGTTCCTGGTGGAGGCCTTTTGGGGTTGCCTGGAAGAGCATAGTAAGATGAAACAAGCTCATTTGCCGCTTCTGTGTCTGGCCCCAACACTGTCATTGACATTCATCATCTTCCTCCTCCACTGTCCATTCTAGACCCTCTTCACTTGCTGCCAGCTCTCTGGTTGGTCTGTACCATTTGCCCTGAGGGGTCTGAGTGTGGTGTTGACTTTGCCCATTAACAGCCATTAAGCCATGGAAGCATAAAGTGATATCCCAGAGAATTCTCTGGGTTCTATTCCAGACATTCTTCTCCCATTCCTATGGGCCACTAACCCAACTCCTAGTAGCAGTTAGGATCAGCGACCTTTGACAGTAGAGTCATTTCACTCTTTGTTGGTCACTGGCATGAGGAGCTGAAGGTGGTCAGTTGGTACTGTCAGCTTCCAGTTCAGTGGAAGCCTTGCTGTGTCACATCCACCCCCCACCCCTGGACTAGATCCTCTAACCCAGCTAAGTCTAAGTGTGTGAAGATGGGAAGCCCAAACCCCGCAAGGGTGGATGTGTGACAGTGAGCAAGGCCACTCCTGGACCAGTCTGCTGTAACTATGGGGGACAGGGCACCAGATACCAGTTGTCAGTTCAAGGCAGATACTGTATTCCAGAGGACAGAAGCTCAAGCCTGAGGGACATTTCCCCAGTCAGTGCCACAGCTGAGCCTTCAGGAGGCCATCCCATTGTTTTGTCAGGCAGGCTGCCGCCAAGTGGTGGCTGGGTTCATGTGAGACCAGTGAATCCATGATCAAAAGTCATTGGTTTACCTCCTTGGCAGAAATGGGCTGCTTGGTCTGCCACTGTGTTGTATGGGAGTCCATTCCAACAGACGAGGCTTTTGGGAACTTTGGACCCTGGAGCTGTTTGAGGGGCTACAGGCAGGGAAGGCAACCCCAATACCAGAAAGTGCATTGATTTCATTAAGGGTAAATTGCTATCTCTCCAAGATGGAAGGGGTCTGATATAGTTGGCAGCTGTCTGGTTCTTTCCAAGGAATGGACCATATCAGGGAGGATCTGGTGCTGGTCTCTACTGCTGGCATGTAGGGCACTCAGTGGATTAGCAAGCTGAGCCTTGGTATTGTGGAGGCAAAAGGGAAAGAAAGGCAAGGGAAAGATGTAAAGGGATGTGATGCCTTCGGGGTAGCCACCACTTCACAGCAAACTGCAAGGGCCACTCAGGCCACTTATGTTCTCTAGGCTTGTGGATTTCTCCAGAAGGTTAGCAAGGACACCTTAGAGAGATTTGCAGGGGGGATAAGTAAGGAATATTTACCTGCCTGCTTCCCATTCACTTCCCATTTCCCACTGTTCAGTGCTTAACCTCTGAGGCTCTAGCACGTCCATGCTATGGGTTGCAAAAACTCAGCTTCTTGGTGGAAGAAGCCAGATTCTGTACACTGAGAAGCAACACTTCTCCCAAGTGCAGAAATGGAGTGGTGACTTGGCCTAAACTGGGGACTAAAAGAGGGAATGGAGGAGGTGGTGATGGGACTATGCACAAGGTTTGTGTCTAATATAGCTGTGTTAGTCACTAACCACAGGTGGTCTTCATGGCTTAGAGTACTACATTAACTATTATGGACTTCCAAGTTCTGATAGCTGACATCTTTGCCAGAGACAAGAACGTGATTGGGGTCACTGCTGAGTTTTATTTTGTTGAGGGTTGATGTAGCTCGCTTAATAGCATATTGCTTGTACTAAGTTCTCTTGCAGTGAAATTATACAGCAGGTGTTTCATATTTTGTTTCTATTTGTTCTAAATGCATCAGATATCAAAGTAATGCCTCAAAACATGTGTCCTAAAAAAAATGGCAGAGGCCAGGCATGGTGGCTTACACCTGTAATCTCAGCATTTTAGGAGGTTGAGTTGGGAGGATTGCTTGAGTCCAAAAGTTTGAGACCAGCCTGGGCAACATAGTGAGACCTTGTCTCTACAAAAGATAAAAAATTTAGCTGGGCATGGTGATATGTACCTGTAGTCCTAGCTACTCAGGAGGCTGAGGTAGAAGGTTCACCTTAGCCCAGTAGGTTGAGGCTGCAGTGAGCAATGATTGCACCACTGCATTCCAGCCTGGGCAACAGAGTGACACTCCAACTTAAAAAAAATGTTTTTTTTTAATGACAGGAGATGCATCATCATATATTTTGGATATGAACTCTGATACAACTGGGAGGCCCTAGGATGTGGTCTGGTAGTGAGGCCTCTAACGCTGGTTCTTGGTTGGTGCACATTTCCATAGTCCTTTGGGGAGAACACTTGTCACTGCAGCTTGCAGAGCCCAGGTCCATAGTACACTGTGGTAGAGCTTTAACTTCTACACCATCTGAGCTATTGGATATCCCTGGAAGGTCAGCCCTCATAGAGAGAGTTACCACAGCCATAATTCCCAATGGGAGAAACCATACCATTTATATACAACATGAGCAGGTGTGCCACTCCCAAACAGCAATCTGAGTTTTAGGATATGTTCCTGAATTTTAGGCTCTTTCAGGACTGAGTTTGAAGTCATTGAGCATTTCAAAAAACTGAACAGGATAAAAATAATACTTTGATTACTGGTGAAGAATGGTTTGAACATGAAGCATCTAAATTAAAGAGAAAAGAGCAGAGCTGTATTCCAAGACCAGCAAATGCATTGGTCTTTGACAATCTTAAGGGCGTTTAGCTCCCAAATTTACATATTCACTGTACAGTTTCTTCCATTTCTTCCAAATAATGCAGAAAAGTAAAACTGAAAAATTAAAATAATCCTCTCAAGACCCTTCATAAAAAAATCATAATTAGAATGAGTAAAGGTTCAGTTTAGAGTTGGGTATTGGGTGACTAGAGTGGACTAGAGCTAGTCCGCTATATTTCATTTTCTGAAATGCTCTTGTTACTTTATTGTTATCTACCTGTTCTTGTTTCATTTTTATTAGCTTTTATATTATTAACTTATCCCTCCTTTTATATTGATGTTACTGCTTCATCTTTGAGAATCCTAAACCTATTTATGCTAAATCCCTTTCATATTGTTCTGTTAGTTTCATTTTGTTTGAAGTGATTCATCTTTTGAGCATCAACTTTGTTGGCTTCTTTATTAGTGGTGGTTTTCTTAACAAGTCTTGAATTTGGGTTTTCAGGCTCATCTTGACTGGGAGGTCCTCCCTCCTTCCCTCAGCCTCATCTATCACTCTTCTCTTCATGGTCTAGTGATTTTTAAAATAGCTCCACCTAGTCCACTGGAGAGTCCAGTCTAGAACCAGATCCTATAATGGGCCTTTGGAGTTCTGCTCTTCAGTGACATTGGAAATATCTCCAACCCGGCCTCTCAGCTTAAAGGCAGGGGAGTTCAGGTTCTGGACACAAAACTTCATATCAGCTATGACCCTTGGAAGAAGGTGAGAGCAGCATTAAATTTTTTTATTTTGAAATAACTTAGATTTACAGAAAAGTTACAAAAAATAGTGCAGAAAGTTCCCATATACTCTTCACTTAGCTTCCCTTAATATTAGCAACATCTTGCCTCATCAAAATACAATTATCAAAACCAGGAAATTAACATTGTTGCAATACTATTAACCATATTCCAGACATTATTCGAATTACACTGTTCCTTTTCAGTCTTTTAAAAAATGTTATAATCTAAACCAAGATTCCACATTGTATTTAGTGACTTTTGTGTTCATAATTTTATCTGCTTTTGTTAAGGAATATCTATTCCCTCTCCTCCATTTATTTCTTCAGTTGTTTACTTATATCAGTATTGACTCATGCATTTTTTTTTTTAGTTGATGAGTTGTAATCCATTACAATCATTGCTGGGTAACTTCTAGCCTAGGTCTGATTTCACACAGGGACCTCATTCCATCTCCCACCCTGCACAAATCATTTTATTCCCCATTTTTCTTTTTTTTTTTTTTTGAGTTGGAGTCTCACTCTGTCGCCCAGACTGGAGTGCAGTGGCCGCTTCCGGCCACTGCAACCTCAACCTGCTGGGCTCCGGCGATCCTTCCGCCTCAGCCTTCCAAGTAGCTGGAACTACAGGCGCGCACTACCATACCCGACTAATTTTTTGATTTATCGGAGAGATAGATCTCATCAAGTTGCCCACGTGGGTCTCAAACCCATGGGCTCAGGCAATCCACTCACCTCAGCCTCCCAAGGCGTGGGATTACAGGCTGAGCCACCGAGCCCGGCTTCCCATTTTTCTATAAGAACTTCTGGAACTCTTGCTCTTCCCTGCTGCTTTCCTGATTTTAGGCCCAGGATGCTTGCTGTGTTAGTTTTAGGATAAGAGTCTAAATCCTTTATGGAGCCTACAAGGTACTGCATTTGGTCCCTGCCTGATTTTCTAGTTTTATTTTTCTCTCATCTATTCTCTTGTTCCTAATGCTCTGTTCAAGGAAGCTTTTTCTATTCTTTGAAAGCTGTGAAGTTCCCCTTGCCTTGAGGTCTTTGCCCCTGCTCCTCCCTCTGCTTAGAACATTGCCCACTCCCCTCTTCTTTTTGAGCTAAGTCATAGTGTCATTTTTGGTGAGTTACTACACTATTTAACTCCTGAACAATCTCTAGCCTAAAATGTCCTTTAATTTAAAGCATCAGGCTTCCAACAGGCATGCCCAACTTTGCCAGTTTTGTAAATTAGAGTGACCTTCCTAAGAGGTGGACTTGTCATCAGCTGTCGTCTTCTCTAATGAATGGGACCAAAGCGGAAGAGAATCAGAAAAGGCAACCACTATTCAAAAGGAAATGAATGTCTGACTGTCAAGTCATCTGATTTTAGAACTGGAATAATTAAGAAAATGATAGATGATAAACAGCCAGGGGAAATAAATGAGTATTTAGGGCTGTAGAAAATTGTCAGATGAGCTCCTGCCACTGGCAGTACTAAATGCTGACAAATCCCTTTTCCTTTTCCAACATCCTCCATGGAAAGAGATTTGTTATGTCAAGAGGGGTTCTGATTTTCCTTCGAGTATGTAAGGAAATGAGTTAAGTAGATCCAGTTGTGGTAATTAGATCTCTGTTTCCAGACATTGATCACAACTGGAAATGGCATGCACTTTATTCACCTCCACTTCCTCTTACTTTGACACCTTTAGCTCCATAATTCTGTAACTAGCAAATGGGGCCATGCCTTAGTCCTGAGGTAGCATTGTGTTAGCCTGGCCAGTGCCTTCAACTCATCTGTTATGGAGGCAGATGAAAATGAGGGCATCCTTGTTCTGTGGATCTAATGATGTGACAAGGGCCAGCCATCAGGGACAACACTGATCCTTGGTCACTCCACAGGGGATGCCTCCAAATCCACTCCCTTGGTCTCTGGTCTCCAATCTCAGTTTTAGTGGCAGGATCCCAACCTGCTCTAACTCAATGGTCCTGATACTTAACAGAAAGAGCCTGACATGGAGTCCGAGGCCTGCTCTGCCTTGCGGGACTTTGGTCAGTCACTCTTCTCCATTTCCTGGTGTTTGAAAGAACTCAGACCACAGCAGCCATGCCCTGCATGTGACACTGATGCAGGCTCCTATCCTTCTGCCACTCTCACCAGGAGGGTACATGTGGCCTTGGAGTTTTCTTCAACCAAGTCATGACCAGTCAGTCCCAGTAGGCATCATCTCCCAACTTTGACTCCAGGACCTCTCTCAGCTCTGAGGTTCTGAGATCTGAGAATTTTCCTGGAGAATCTTTTCAGTCTGGAGTTGTTGAGTCTGAGAGCCTCACTTCATACCTTCCTTCCTCTTGCGTCCTACAGAAATCAGGGTGAAATGGCCCATACCTGTCGTGGAACCATCAACTTGTCCACTGCGCACATTGACACGGAGGACTCTTGTGGTATCTTGCTGACCAGTGGGGCAAGGAGCTACCATCTCAAGGCCAGCTCAGAGGTGGACCGGCAGCAATGGATCACCGCCCTGGAGCTGGCCAAGGCCAAGGCTGTTCGCGTGATGAATAACCAATCAGGTAGTGAGTGCTCGGCATGGCGGGTGTGTCCATGTGGTATTATTATCTCCTTAACAGTGAGATGCTCAGCCGTTCTGCCTAGGCAGCACTTCTTGGGATGGAAACGTTTGTGGTGGGCAAGGGCTGTGTGTGCCTCACCTTGGACAATCCGGTTACCTAGACTTCAGTGGACCCTCCCAATGCTGCGGTGGTTAGGTCCCGAAGCAGCAGTTGGGGGTGGGAGTCCAGGATAATGCACCTGTGCCTCAGGCCAGCCTTCCTGGTCTCTGATTATGGGGATTGAAAACTCTTTAACCACAGCTGTTGCCTTTACTGAGGTGGGAGGTCTACTCAGAAGTTCTGAGTGAGGCATTTTATTTTTTACATTAATAGATTTTTAAAAATATGTAATGTTTTTATAAGATTCCTAAACTGGTAGCTTCGAAAGCCTATGCAGTAAAGTCTGTCTCTGACTCCTCATCTCCAGCCACGCACCCTGCTCTCCCACTCAGAGGCAACCAAAGTTACTTATGTCTGTACATATATATTCAGATAGGTACTTATTTCAAAACAAATGCCGTTCTCCACTTTGCTCGTCTTCCATTTAGCAATGTGTGCTGGAAATTTTTTCCTATGTATGTAAAATGCTTCTTCTTTGTTCTTACAACAGTGTAGTATTTGACTGTATGGAGCTACCATAGTTTATTTAACCTGTAACCCGTTTATGAGCATTTAGGTTGTTTCCTTATTTTACTATGACACACTGTACTGCCATGAGTAAACTTGCAAGTGCTTCATTTCATGCATGTAAGAGTATAAACAAAGTGTACTTTCCAGGAAGCTGGCTTGCTGGATCATTGGGAGAGCGCGTTTGTAATTCTGTGAGATATGTCAAACTGTCTTCCACAGGGGTTGTACTGTGAGATGCCAACAGTGGATGTGAGAATCCATGCCTCCCCACAGCCTTGCCTGCCCAGAGTGACAGCAAATGTTTCTGATGGGTGAAAAATGTGTCTTCGCACTAGGAGCAGGGGTCAGGCAGCTGTGATCCTTCAGAAGTCATAAGCAGAATGGTGTGTGTTTCCATAGACCTATGTGTTTTTCTGGTGTGGCAGGGCTCCAGGTGAGAGGGAGGCATTGCCTCATATGCTAGATTGGGAGACAGTGAGTCCTGTGGAAGGAGCTCCAGCATACAGCGGGAAGAGACAAGCTAGTGAATTTGGTCACCATGTCCCACATCCTATCTTCCTCACTGGGGTCTGTTCCCCAGCTCTAGCTTTTCAATGCTCATGGAAGGCCATAGAATATCAGTCTGGCCTTCTCTTTTGTCTCACCCATTTGGAGCAATGAGTCACCTGCTTGATGACAGTTTCCCTGGGGTCAGCACTCATGTGGCTGTGGTGTGTCAGCAACAGTGTTGAGCTTGGCCAGGGGTTCCCAGGGTACCACTCCATTTTCCAGTGAAGGAGGGGGTTGCAGCCATTTCAGATATGGGCTGCTCTGAGACCCCCAGCTGGATGTGTGGCCTCGGTTTGTATGCCTGTAGAAAGCTACTGTGGTGAAAGCTGTGACTAGTGGTACAGCTGGGCTCAGAATACCCACATGGTCCAAGTGAGGCTATTTATCACAGAACTAGCTTCCTCTTTCTAGTTTTTCTTTTCTAAGATAAATAAATAAATAAATAAATAAAATGGCTTCGTTTTTTAGGAACTTCCTGAAAATAATATAGAGGGTGGCATTTATGAGATTAGTCATTCTGGAACAATTTTCCTGCAACAGCAAGTGGGAGGACCTTTTTGTTCTTGTTCTTTTGTTTTGTTTTGTTTGCAACTGGAAAGGAAGTACCTGTTAGCTGAGCAGTGCTAGAGATTGCTAACCTGAACTTTCTCTAGAAGAGATGGGAACCCCTAAGGGAGTAGCCTCAAGCTCACCTTACTTCATTTCATTAGATAACAGCACATAGCTTTTGTTGCCAAGAGGGTAGCCCTTCTGGGCAAAGACACAGGACAGAGACAAACATTCAGGTACAATTCAAGGTAGTATGTGCTACTTTGTACTACCTAGAATAGTAGGAGTTCTCTCCTTTTGGCTATTTGAAGCACAAATGTAGGTGAAGGAGAATTCATCAGGCAGCTATTTTGTGTTTATAGAAGGGTTGGGACCACCTGATGATGTCTTGAAAAATAACCCTTGTGGTGACCTTCTCTTTAAGGCAATGTCCTCTTCCCTAAGTTCTCAGGCTGATGTCAGAGAATTGTGGTTTGTAACTTTTTGCTTGTCTTGGAGTCAGCTTGGAGTAGCCCTGAATGAGAGAAGACTGCCTGGTGTGGTTCTACCAAGGCCTGGCTGATGGCAGCCAGCTGGGTCAAGGACACAGATGGTATTCCAGGCAGGCCCCTGTGGGTCATCCCAGGGCCTGTCTCTTCCTGGACTGTGGACCATGTCTCATCCTGCAGGAAACCTACTTCCCACTTCCACTTACCTCTTGAAACCATTGGCTACTCCCCGGGTTTTCTGCCACACGCTAATCCAGGCACCACCCCCTCTTACCTGGGTATCTGCAGTAGCCTTCTTTCTGTCTTCCTGCCTCTAGTCAGCTCTCCACAGCAGGCAGAAGGATTATGTTAAAAATGGGAATCTGATCATATAACTATTCTGGTTAAAGCTATTGGGTGCTATAAACCAACTAGACTTAACAGGCATATACAGAACACTCCACTCAGCAACAGTCAAGTACACTTTATTCTCAGACACACTTGGAACATTCTCTAGCATGCATTAGGCCACAAAACAAGTCTCAATAAATTTTAAAAGATTGAAATTATATGAAGTGACTTTTCTGACCAAAGAGGGTTGAAGCTAGAAATTAATAACGGAAGAAACACTGGAAAATGTACAAATATGTGGAAATTAAACAACACACTCAACCAGTGAATCAAAGATGAAATCACAAAGAAAATTAGAAAATACTTTGAGATGAATGAAAATGAGAACACAATATGTCAAAATTTATGAGCTGTAGCAAAAGCAGTGCCCAGAGGGAAATTTACAACTATAAAAGCAAATGTTTAAAAATAAGGAACTTACTTTAAGGGGAAAGTTAAAAAAATTAAAAAGAAGAAAAAATCTCAAATCAATAACCAAACTTTACACCTGAAGGAACTAGATAAGAGCAAACTAAGCCCAAAGCTAGCAGAAGGAAGGAAGCAATAAAGATTAGAGTTGAGATAAGTGAAATAGAGACTAGAAAAACAAGAGAGAGAATGAATAAAACCAAAAATTAGTTCTTTAAAAAGATCAATATAATTGTCAAATCTTTGGCTAGATTAACTAAGAAAAAAAGAGAAGACTCAAAACACTAAGATCAGAAATGAAAGTGGGAACATTACTACTGACCTCACAGAAATAAAAATGATTATCAGAGAATACTATGAACAATTGTATGCCAACAAATTAGATAACCTAGATGAAATGGGCAAATTCTTAAAAACACACAAATTACCAAAACTGACTAAAGAAGAAATAGAAAATCTTAACAGACCTATGATAAAGAAATGATTTAATCATCAATCAAAGATCTTGCAATTAAGAAAAGTTCAGGACCAGATGGTTTCACTGGGTGAATTCTACCAAACATTTAAAGAATTTACACTAGTCCTTCTCAAACTCTCCTCAAAAAATTGAAGAGGAGGAAACACTTTATAACTTACTCTGTAAGACCACCTCTGATATCTAAGTCACACACAGACATCACAAGAAAACTATAGTCTTTTATGAATATAGATGCAAAAACCCTCAACAAAATACTACAAAATCCAGCAGCATATTAAAAGGGTTATATACCATGACAAAGTGGTATTTATCCCAGAAATAAAAGGGTGGTTTAACAATAGAAAAATCAATCAATGTAATACACTAATTTGATTAAAGGGGGGAAAAGACACACATGATCATCTCAACTGATATAGGAAAAGGATTTTATAGATATACAACACCCTTTCATGATGAAAACATTTAGCAAATTGGGAATAGAAGGCAATTTTCTCAACATGATAAAGGGCATTGTAACTTACAGCTAACATCATTCTCAATGGTGAAAACTAAAAGTTTTCCCTCTAACTTCAGGAGACAAGGAAGCACACTTTCCCCATAGCTATTTAACATTTTCCTGGAAGTTCTAGGTAGAACAAGGCAGGAAAAATTACAAAAGAAAAAAATAGGAATAGAAAGGTAAAACTTTTCTTATTGGCAGACATGATCGTATGTGTAGAAAATCCCAAATAATCCACCGAAAAACTACTAGAGCTAGTCAACAAATTCAGCAGAGGTACAGGGTACAAGATCAACATATAAATGTCACATGTATTTCTATACACTTGTAAAGAACAATACAAAAAGGAAATGAAGAAAATAATTTCATTTAAATAGCATCAATAAATAAAATACTTAGAAATAAATTTAGCCAAGGAGGCTAAAACTAAATTGAAACTAAAAAACATTGGTAAAAGAAAGAATTTCTTGGAAAGATATTCCATGTTCATGAATTGAAAAATATTATAAAGATGGAAAACTGCCCAAAGCTATCTATAGAGTCAATGTGATCCCTATTAAAATTCAATGAGCAGTGGTTCATGACTGAAATTCTAGCACTTCAGGAGGCCAAGGCAGATGGATGGCTTGAGCCCTGGGGTTTGAGACCAGCCTGGACAACATAATGAAACCTTATCTCTACAAACAAATGTTAAAAACTAGCCATGCATGGTGGCACACACCTATAGTCCCAGCTACTCAGAATGCTGAGCCCAAGAGGTCAAGGCTGCTGTGAGCTGTGATCATCGTAATCATGCCACTGCACTCCAGTCTGGGCAACAAAGTGAGACCCTGACTCTAAATAAATAAATAAATTCAATGACTCTTTTTGTAGAAATGAAAGAGTCTGTTCTAAACTTCATATGGAATTAATTGCAGAGGACCCCAAATAGTCAAAATAATCTCAAAAAATAAAATAACAAAGTTGAAGAACTCTTTCCAATTTCAAGACTTACTATAAACTGGGCTCGGTGGCTCAGCCTGTAATCCCGCGCCTTGGGAGACTGAGGTGGGTGGATTACCTGAGCCCGCAGGTTCGAGACCCACCTGGGCAACTTGGTGAGACCTCATCTCTATAATAAATCAAAAAAATTAGCCAGGTGTGGTAGCGCGTGCCTGTAGTTCCAGCTACTTGGAAGGCTGAGGTGGAAGGATCGCTGGAGCCCAACAGGTTGAGGCTGCAGTGGCCAGGAGCGGCCACTGCACTCCAGTCTGGGCGACAGTGAGACTCCAACTCAAAAAAAAAAAAAAAAAAAAGACACTAAAAGTGACAGTAATCAAGACAATGTGGTACTGGCATAAGGATAGTCATACAGATCAGTGGAATCAAATTGATAGTCCAGAAACAAACCCATACATCTCTGACCAATTGATTTTCAACAAGAGTGCCAAGCTCATTCAATGGGGATAGGATGGTCTCTTCATTTTCTTACTGAAATGACTGGTTATCCACTTTCCAAGAAATGAAGTTGGACTCCTTCCTTATATCATATATAAAAATTGACTCAAAATGAATCAAGAGCCTAAATATAAGAGCTAAAACCACAAAACTCTTAAAAGAAAAAAATAGGAGTAAAAATTGTCATGACTTT
>CAUYQG010267117.1:0-19277 GCA_963574415.1 Tarsius wallacei
GTAATGTTAACTCACACCAAGTGAATGTTCTTCTACCATCCCAGACTTGAGTCAAGAATGCCAGATATTTAATAGAAAACACAGTCATTATTACTGATATGGACTAATTTATAATATGTCCTCCCACTCCCCAGAGATTTATATATTGAAATTATAACTCCCAGTACCTTGGAATGTGACTGTTTGAAGAGAAAGTCTTTAAAGATGTAACTAACTAAAAACAAATTTATTATGGTAAGTCTTAATCCAATATGACTGGTGCCCTTATAAGAGGAGGAAAATTGGACAAAAACATGTACAAAGTGAAACTCATGCAAAACACAGGATGAACGTGGCCATCCACAAGCCAAGAAGAGAGGTCACAACCCTGCCAACACCCTATCCTCTACCTTCTAACCTCCAGAGCTGTGAGAAAATAAACCCCCATTGTTTAAGACACCTGGTGTGTGGTACATTTATATGGTAGTCCCAGTAAACTATTTAGCACTCACACTTGTCTCTTGGATAAGAGAGATCATTAGTACACTGGCCCATCAAAAATGGACTGGAAAAAGAAAACGTGGTATGTACACATGATGGAATATTATGTAGCAATAAAGAAGGACAAAACCATGGACTTCACAGCAAATTGGGTAGAGTTGGAGATCATCATACTAAGTGAACTATCACAGAAACAAAGAACTGAATACTGCATATTCTCAGTCATAGGTGGGCCCTGAACACTAGCCACAGGAGTACAAAAAAGGGATTTGACCTTCGCTGAGCACTGCCAGAGAAGGGAGGGAGGGAGGGAGGAGGGACGGGGCACTTGACAACACAAGGGATATCTGGGCTACTACCAGGGGGAGTGAGGGCCAGTTAGCAATCCAAACTTCACCTGAATGCAATCTACTTATATAGTTAATCCTAACTTATACCCCATATCACTATTAATTAATACATGCCTATTAATATATACCTATTAATTACACTACTAATTAATATTAACCGGATTTTTCCCCATCCACCATGCGGGAAAAACTGGGAAATGTAAAAAGCAGATGAAACTTTTCTAGAGTTTTCCCATCAGGCCCAAACGAGAAATATAGAGAGCTGCTCCCTTAACTTTCACCAATAAAGTAGCATATGTTATAATTTCTCAGGAAAATACTCTTTATTTCATCTTTCTATATATGTTGATTATGTCTGGCTTCTCAGAGTAGCATTTGCTGAAAATAATATAAAATCTTAGTAATTAAGAAAATCAAATTCCATTCTCCTCATGCCATTTTTTTCAAGGAAAAGAGAAGGATCTAAGTTATGGTGGAAAGCATTGTTGCATTTGAAAAAATTAAAAGGAACTAAATTCAATCTAAGAGCAAATTTCCAAATTCATTTCCCTTTTTATTGTGCTAAAATATACATGGTGTGTTGACAAATGTAAATAGGTGTCATGTGGTGGTTTAGCTATTTTTCTTTAATGCATGAGCCCTAATTTCCATTCTTTATACCTCACAGATATGGGATATGCTATCTGAGCCAATATCTTGCATGCAATTTATTCTTCAGTGTTCTTTTAGGCAAAAAATCAGATTTAAATTCAATTTGTAGTTTTCTGTTCATGTCTGATAGCCAAATTGGGGTCATCACGTTTAAGTGAATGTGATTAGACAGATGTGAGATGGCTCAATCCCAGCTGTCTCCTTTAATTGCTTTTTGTGGATGTGACAAGAAGCATTATTGGTTGTATCATAATGCTCAACAAATGTCCTCAAAACGGCCCTCGGGAACACATATCGATTTTGCAATGGGCTTCACGACCCTGAAGAGTAAGCGACTAAATATTTTTCTTAACATGGGTTATAAATGAACTAAATAGCTTTTGGACATGTCCCACTTTCTGTGCATGGGAGATATCAATCAATGTTAATTTGTTGATATTCCTAGGAGTCTCAAATGTTTAAAACCCAAACTAAGAAGCGCAGGCATCTGAGTTGCCCATCCCTTTTGCTGCAATTCAGCTGTCCCACGTGCTTTTATTTTATGCCATGAATTGTGCATTTCACACAGGTGGAATTGTTTTTGTGAGTTAAATACATTTAACTCAATCTAGAGAGTTTTTGTGGCGAGGCCAGACTGTTTTCAGTCTGCAAGCTCATGTTTGCTTGCTTGTTAGCATGTTATTCATTTCTAGGTTTAAGTGGCAGAATCTTTCCTGCACTCTAAGAAAATGGAAGAAACAAGGGAAATGTCTGCAGACATCCATTGATACACATTTTTATTTTACCTGCCATAGCACAGCAGCAAAACACATATAACAGTTCTATAAGTAAATCTATTGAATGACACAATCCTTTCAATCTCAGTGTTTGCACTTGCATTTTTTGTTTTTGTTTGTTTTTTGATTCCCTTGTGTTTCTCTCCAATTGTTTACATTTTGGATTTGTTAAAATAAATGAATTCAGTTATAATTTTAAAAAAGAAAACTACAAATTTGTTAGAATCCCCCTTTGTTTATAGCATGAGGATTGCCCTTTCCTGTAACAATTTAATCCAAACACAATATAGAGTTTCAATGCTAGAATCACTAAACAAAAATAGTAAAGCTGTCAACGCAATTTTGTAAAACTTGCTCAAGATCTATATTTAGTTTCTTTCTTTGACATTCAGAAAAAAATGCCTGAATCTTGTTGCTGCCTTTCAACTTGGAAGATGTGGGAAAACTGCCTCTCTGCCACAGTTTCACCTAGAACTAAAACCCAGCATGACTGAGTATTTTGTCTTGACCCAACAACAATCAGGATTCTCTTGTCTTGTTCACTAGTGTGTACTGAGTACATAGTGGATGCGTATACAATATTTTATGACTTAATGAGTAAAACAAAAATAGTTAAAAATTAATTTTTGCATCCCCTCATCCCTTGGGCTAAACAGATGCTAAGGTTTTTGTTGCTGTTGTCCTGTTTCCTCTTTCTCCTTCTCCTCCTCTTTTTCCTCCTCCTCCTCCTCCTCTTCCTCTTTCTCTTATTCTTCTTTCTCCATTCTTCTAATCAGAATTAATTCCAAGAATACTCAAGTTCATAGAAGAATCCCTGGCTTATACATTTTGGAGTAAAATTTTGAGCAGATTCTAAAAGGATGGCTGAGATTCATGCAAGTGGGAGAGAGACTGGATCTGGTGGCAGGCACACAATGAAGAAAAGTTAAATGTTTGTAACAGCCTAATCATCAAGACCTAAGCAGGAGAAAGTAGGATAGTACCATCAGCAATGAATGCAGTTGACTGCAATGACAGAAAATGTAGCTAATGGTGCTTTAAATGATGAAAACTTTTTTGTTATTTATGTTTACCAGTTTGAGGGTATACTCAATATGTAGTTAAGTATAGAGAATCCCCATCTTTAACATATTTGTCTTTTTTCTAAAGTGTTGTTATTCTATAATTGGAAGATGTCCATCATAATTTTAGATACCACATACTTGCAGGACAGTCCCAGAGCAACTTGGAAAGAAATGAGCGCAAGGAGGCCATGTTGATTTGCTATTATTTGTGTGAAAAGAAAAGTGTATACCTAAAATCTTCGTGAGACTTACTGTAGGTCTCAGTGTTCAAACAGGTCACGAGACCCAGACCTAAACCAATAACAGGCTTATGTTGAATGGGTGAAGGGGTATAAAATTGCTGGGAATGACTTGAACCAATCAGAATCTATACCCTGAGGCTGGGGGCAGACACTGTGTTGCTCATCAGATGTGGGAACAAAATGATGAATGGCTGTGAGTGGCCATTCAACAGAGTCAGCAGCAAATCATTCCTCTTGGGGAGGAAATGAGATCATTTTACATGATGAGACAGATGGTTTTCAGCGTTATATAAAGGAGATTACATAAATTTAAATATTATAGTGACTAACTTGTTCCCTTTCTAACTCTTTTTGAGCTCTTCTGATTGCATCAAGAAGAAAAATCTGTTTGTTGTTAGAATATCTTTAGCTTATTTCTAACTCTTTCTAATTAGCCTTTTTAACAGAAAGGAGTCCAATCTAGGCTCAAAGCTTTCTACAGGTAAGAACATAGAACTATAGTGTTTCATTTCACTACATGTATTTTCAAAATTACATTTTACTCATGATAAGTTTACCATGAGGATATTCTTATTACTAATATAGTTTTATTTAAATAAAATAGCAATAACTAAGAATACAAATATTATGACAATATGGGTTAAAATGTAGTGGGAAAAAAGACTAAAAATTAAGAATTGCTGAGTACAAAACAGTGAGTGAGAAGATTTACAGGACAATCAGACCTATCAGAAAAACTGAAGATTGAATCGAGGTTAATTTTAAGGCAAAATAAATGAAAAAAGTAAAAGTGGTACATTGGTTTTATCATTCTTTTATGCGTCAAATGCTATTGTTTCTGTGAAGTTGAGCTATGTAAAACCATTATTCAAAATACGTTGCTATCTCGTATTTTAATTTAGAATGAAAATAACAGAGGAAATCATGAACTCATGAATTGAGATAAATAATTGGTAGATAGATACAGATAGAGATATGGATACCTCCCATCTAGTATTATGTATCTTGATTAGTGATTACTAAATTAGACCTCTATCAAAAAAGGAAAGTCATGGTGGGTAACTGTAATGTCTCTGTCAATGATAAAAACTTCTGCTTCCGCTTACATATATGAGATGTTCTCTATGGCATAAAAATTGATTTTATACATGCTATATTATAACAGTGTTATTGCAAGTATACAGGAAGGCTCTAAAGATGTACAACAAAAATAGTAGAAAATGTTACAGGCATACGTTAGAACAATTACAGTTCAGTTCCAGGTTCCAGACTACCACAATAAGGGGAATATTACACTCAAGAAAGTCATATGACTTTTTTTTTGTTCTCAGTACATGGAAAAGGCATGTTTACACTACACTGTGGCCTATTAAGTGTGCAATAGCTTTATATCTAAAAAAAGTACATACCTTAATTTAAAAATACTTTATTGCTAAAAAAAAAATGCTAACAAAGCAAGCAGGTGTTGCTGGAAAAAAAGGCGCCAATAGACTTGCTTTATACAGGTTGCCACAAACTTCCATTTGTGAAAAGCACAGTATCTGTGAGGCACAATAAGGGGAGGTATGCCTGTATTTCCCTTTTGAGGTTTTTTTTTTTTTTTTCCCAGTTATTTCCATTGTCTCAGAAAAAAAAAAAATCCTGTGGTTCAAATACATTTACCAGTTCCCAAACTTCCTAATATCTTCTTTCATCAAAGATAGCATGGCCAAGGCCCTTAGGGGCTTGTGGGTGGCATCTCCTCTGTCGGTTCAGTAGCTCTAAGATCTCTGGAATGTGGGCAAGTCGGGGAACCTCTTAGACTTCCCTGTGTGATCACAAGAGCACTTCCTACCTTCACACTTCCTATCTTCATACATTTAAGCCTTAACAAGAAGGCAGATGTGGAGACCCCCAAAATAGTTTTTGTCCTAAAGTCCTTACTTTCTGGGATTTTTCCTCCCAAAACCCCATTTATGAATTTCTCTAATATGTGAAGGCTAGAGATGGGTGGCCTGCTCACACACAGACCTCAAACAGACAAAGTGGCACTTAGACTGACCCACCTTAATCAGTGGTTACTGAATTAGACCTCTATGAAAAAATGAAAGCCATAGTGGATAACTTCAGTGTCCCACCTTCACTCTAGGGGGCCTTCGTACAAGTCTCAGATTGTCATGAAAGAAGGAGACGGCTTCTAGGTGAGCAGTGAACAAATTCTGCCACATTAAAAGATTTGTATTATGCACTCCTGTTTAATTTCCACTTATGACAGTGGTGTAAAGCAGTAAAAAAAGTGACTTCTGCTAAAGGAAAAATGTTAAATTATTCTAAAGTGGCAAGGAAAGTAGATATTAGAAATATAACGGAATGGAAAAATGGTGTCTTGATGTTAGGGTGTGGCATACTCACCCTGGTTTTCCCAAGAATGCCTAGGTTCTATAACTGAAGCTCCAGGTCCTGGGAACTCCCTCCGACAGGGCAAACCTGATGGTCGGGTACTGTATCCACATTCCAAAATAAGACCTAATAAAAATATTAAAAATAAAATTTATCAGACTCCTTTGCCTGGGAAACCAAAATCATGACATGGGAGTGATGACTGAACTTGAATGCATTCTTCCCAGGGTTTGCATCTCTCAATCCAAAAGGTGAAAGATAGCCTGTGTTACTTAATCATGACCTTGACCTTAGCACAATCCCTCTGCCTTCACCAGTGCTTTCTCTTGTCTGTGTGAGTCTTTATGAATGTTGGCGTATGTTCTCATGTCACCAATCCAGGAAAGTGGACAGGTGCATTCAAAGCCTCCACTCACCATTCAGCAAACTGACCCAGAATCATGGGGTAGATGCTTTTAATGAAAGAATATCAAGTGTAGCCAAAACCACAGAGATGTGGACTTGGATTTTGGAATGAGTAGCCTATGCTGATTTTCTTCTATCCCCTTTGAGAAAGACAATTACCCAACTCACAATCTGTTGGAAAATCTCACATGAAAAATGTAAAAGTTCCAGGACTTTTTGTCAGCCTGAAGAATGACCATGCAAAATCCCCGAGTCCCCTCAGCAGACTGCAAATGTGAATGATTATTTTCCAGCTCAGAACTACCCATTTGTTTTCAAACCCCAGACTGAATTAAAGCTCGCAGATGTTTTCCAAGTTAGATCCCCTGTGCCTCTGCTCCGTTTTGTCCTGCACCTTTGATGGCCTCCGTACTCCCCACGAGATGCACCTGTCTTGATTTCACCACCGGATAACAATTAGAGACTCCATTAAACAATCATTTCATAAATGATGTAGAGGATATACTGTAGGGAAGTTAAATGAGCCAGAATTTAGTTGTCTATAGTGTTTACAACAATGAATAATGTCAAGATAGGTGGAAAATGATGCCTTGCAGACAGGGTTGTTTTTCAGGTGAACAGCTGACAATCATCCCCATAATGTTCCGGTGTGTGTTTTTCCTCTGGTAATGGAGAATTTATTGACAAACCCAGTATCATCAGGCATTTTACAGAAGAAATCCTCTGGTTATGAGCTGAAGGTTTGACAATGACATTAAGAAGTGTGTTCACATCATTTAAATAAAAGTTTAATTAATTAAAAATGGATTCCAAACCTTTCCATGTTGGCTTATTAAAATGCATTGACTGGGCTTTCCTTTCTTCACAAGTGCTATGCCACACTGAACTTACCACAACTAAAAATATTGCCAGAAAAAAAAAATGTTACCAGTGTTCGATTGTCATTTTCCTTTGTGGTTTCAAGAACTGACAACATATTTTATTTATCGAAGCCTCTCTCCTCACTGCAAGGACTCTTTTTTTCAGACTCCTTTATTAAGGTAAAATAATGGTGTTCACATCTGCTTTATCAGCTGAATGGAGGGTCCCAAGTTTAAGAGATTGATTTTGAGGATTTGATTTGCATGCTTAAAACAAATGCAGTCTTTCCTCCAGTCATGGCATTTTCATGGATGGCACAAAGAACTATGCTGGAAGTGTTGGTTACTGCTAACTTCACAGCCTTGATGGGTCCTTCTCCGTACCCCAAGGGCAGCAATGAGACATCAGTGAAGGATCAGTGAAATGAGCACAGACCTTGGAGTCTTACAACGCAAATCCAAGCCCCAGATTTGTTTCAAACACATGAGGCTGCTCACATTCTACCTGCTTAGTTTTCCACCTATAAAATAAAGAGAATGATACCTACCTTGTCTGATCATGGAGAGTCGTTAAGAGAGCAAATGAGCTGAGATGTGTGAGACAATGTGAAAAATAAGCACCTGCTAGGGTGGATCATTATGTCCTACCAGGAGCCAGGGATGCCTCCTTGCCGGGTTTGTGGCTCCCCAGGATCATGAGATCCACAGAGAAGACAGCCCAGTTCCAACACAGATGCCACTTCATGGGATGGGGACACCAGTACACAGGTTGGCTCAGAGAAGGAAACACACATAAATATTTCATAACTGTGACATTATCTGTGGTACAAGATCATCTCCAATCTCTCAATACCATACATACCTGACACATTGAACTTGTCAGTCCATGGACTCTTAGTATTGCAGTGTCTTCTTCCTGGACACACCAAGAATGTACGGCCTGGCTGCTTTTTGTCCAGGACATCTCTCAGGGTTAGGTTTTCAGAAAGCAGCCTTGACAGTTGAGGCAATGTCTCCTGTGAAAAAAGAGTAGGCTTGTTCACCACTCACTATAAAAGTAGTAGATTCCCCAAGTCCATGTTCCTCAGCTACAATGCAAAGCACTATGTGTGTAGTACCCTCTTGGGAATCAACTTCTTTGTTGTTCCAGTTGAGGTCATTGGGAATTGACACAAACCTCATGAAGTTCATTCTGCTTTTTGTGCCATAAATAACAAAGTTCTTTGTCTCTGACTCTGGAGTCTCATGTCTTCTGCCAGAATCTGTGAAACAATAACAGCCCATTTATTTAGCTTGCAAGTAGTGTAAAGTCCCAGCTCCTTTAAGGTTCTTGATAGTAGCATGTAATGTAAACACACTTAACTTTTGTCTCTCAATGTTCCTTTTAAATTTATTAACTATTGGAAGTTTTCCCTACCTCTGGATTAAAACTCCAGAAGATCCCGTGATTTTTCTGCTCCCTACTAATTACTAAGCTACATCATGATCAGTTGAGGTCACGCATGTTGTCTCTATTTGTAATTAAAATAGCTAATCCAAGAGATCACAACTGTTCTTTGTTTCAATGCAACCCTTTCTCCCCTCCTAGATCAGGGATGCTCCTGGCTTCTCTTGGTTCCTGGAACACACCAAACCCACACCTCTCATCACAAGCCATTACTCTTTATATGAATGACCCCTCCTTACCTCCTTTTTATTCACATTCTGCAGTGAAGTCTCCCAATTTTCCTATGTCAAAGCCCCAACCCAATCAGACACTCTCTACCTTATAGTCCTATTTTATTTTATTCTATTTTTAGCATTAATATTTGAAATCATATTATGCTATGATTTTGTATATATGTCTCCAATCTCTCTCTTCCCACTAAGATGTAAACCCTGAGGACAAGGATTTTGCCTCTTTGTTTAACTGCTCTATTCCTGAGTACTTGGCTCATAATAGATGTTTAATAAGTATCTGGCAAATGAATAAAGTCTTAATGCACAGGCTTCACACACCAAGGCTAACTTTTTAATTTTTTTTCTAAATACAATCTACTAATTATACTCTCTTTTGATCTTTGTCTTTAATGAGAGAAGAATAGGAATATAGTAGATAAATAGATGGATATGGATATGAGTATAGATATACAGGTATATAGATATATATGAGGGGGAACCCCCTCAAAAAACTGAAATTATCTTTTGGAGGGCAGGCCCTTTGTAGTACATTTGGAATTTGTTCCTCTGGATCAAATGGTCAACCAAAGATTTCATCTGGAAATTTTGAGAAGGTTGCATCACTATTTGCAGAAGAAATGTCCTGAGTTGTGGCAAACAGGTGACTGGTTCTTCCACCATGACAAAACACCAGCCCATGCTGCGCTGATTGTTCAGTAGTTTTTAACCAAAAATGGCATGATCCTCGTGCCCCATCTTCCCTATTCACTTGATCTTACACCAAGTGACCTTTTGCTTTGTTTTCCCAGATTAAAAAAAAAAATTCTCAAGGGGAAACATTTTGCCAATGTGGAAGACATGAAACAAAAAATGGCAGAAGCACTAAAAGATAGATATACAGGTATATAGGTATATATGAGGGGGACAATTTTGTGCACAATCAAAATTGTTGAGTTCAAAACTGTTTTTGAGCAGTGGAAAAGTGTCTTGATAGGTGTATTGCTTCACACAGAGAGTACTTTGAAGGTGACTGAAGTTTAAACATGTAAGAATAAAGAGACTTTTTTTGTAAATAAATTCCTTTTGGGGGGTATCCATATGTATATATGTGGATAAATATACATACATATACACATACATAAAACTGTATAACATGCAAAAAGTCAGGACAAGTGGCTCATATGACGTTATTTCCATTAGAACTGTAAAATACAGCTCTGAGTGCCATGTCCCTGTCCTACAACTCAAAACTTTTTAGGTGGCATCTAGCACAGGCAGCCAACAGGAAGTTCTGTAGGAAGCCCAGTGGAACCTCTTTTTCTCTACATAAACAAAATAATCCAACCAGCTGTCAGGCCGAAATTGTCTCTAAATCTTATAGTAAATGGGAAATTATCTAAAAGTGTTGATTTTCTATCATTAGTGAAAATTCTTAAACTTAGAGCAACAATAAAAACTTCTCAAACAGACTATTAAAAATGTTTTGGCATAGTTGATATTTCAGTTAGATTTCCTCTTAGCATTAGTTGCATAACTAAGAAGAAAGAGCTTCAGTCCAAACACCAATTCCACATTTCTGAGTAAGAGTTCTAGGATGTAAGAGTAAAGCAGAGGACAAAACAGATGAGCACATTTCTGCATGGAGCTAACATTCAGGTACGAAACACATCAATGAGTAAGGCAGTTATGCATGCCATGGAAAACGAAACATCAAAGAAGCAAAGTAGGACTTCTCTGTGGAAGAGTAAAAAGATTAATAGGGTGGTTAGGGCAGGACTCACTAGGAAGGTAGAAGACGCTAAAAAAATTCAAACAGAATAAAGTCAGAATGTAAGCACTGTAGATTTTAGGCCGAGGGAGGAATGAACACAAAGCCCTGGAGATGGAGGCTGCATGACAAGTTCAAGGAAGTACAATAAAAAGAGCATTGCTAGATGCAACACATGACTGAGGGAAAAGGAAGGAAAGAAATCAGAAAAGAAAGAGCCAGATGGTGTGTGATTTTGTTTTTCTTTCTGAATGAGGTGGAAACGAACTGAGGGTTTTGAAGAGAGTGACATCATCCAAATTGTAATTTGAAATGTTTATTTCAACTTCTATAGGTGGCATGAAGGGAAGTAGAAATTCCAGTTAGGAAGCTGAAGTAGTGAACTAAGAGAGGTGATGTCAAGAACTAAGACCTGGATCAGGGTCGTGGTAGTGAGATGGAGCAGAGTGGTCAACAATTGAATACATTCTGCCTGTAGAGCCTACAAAGTTCACTGATGGATTGTTGTAGAGAGAAGACAAAAGGACAATATCAAAGATGACCTCAAGATTTAGGACGCAAACTAATGGAGAAGACTGAAGGTGGAACAAACCAGGGCAGGGATGGAGTTATACGTTATGATCGCAGGAGGGGGGAGGTTACATTTTTGATGAGTTCAAGATGGAGAATCTGGCTGGTCTTTCATGTTCAGGCCTTGTCAGAGAATGGTGACAGGTAAAGTCATAGAACACTGTAAGACCTCAAAAAGATAAATAGAGGAGCAGACGAGAACTCTGAGGCCTGGGCATTGAGCCATTCCACAAGCCAGGGACACTGAGGGCATCAGTAACACTGAGTGAATGAGGAAGAGTTGCCAGTGAGGTAGACAGAAATCCAGGAACCTGTGACATTCTAGAAGCTGTGTGAAAGAAGTTCAATAAGAGTGTGGGGGTCCCAACACATGCAATGCATAATGAAGTAAGATGAAGACTAGGAATTCATCTTAGGATTAGAGAATGTGATGAGAATAATTCTGTAGAGTCCTAAGGGCCAAACATACCAGCACATGCCCACCAAAGCTAGGAGAGGAATTGCAACCTGCCTGAGGTCATACAGAAAGTTACAGAGTTCAGGACCAGATTCTGGCCCTTGATTCATGGTTTCCTCCCACCATGAGGAACAGAGGTCACCACTAAGAAGTCCAGAGGATAAGGCAGAGCACAGCTTCATGTCATAGTTGACTCAGAGACCTGTTAAAAGAAATGGTCATTACTATGTTTTTCTGGCAATACTATCAGTCATGCCAGTCAGGGAAAAGAAGCTCAGTTGTTATTGTGCTTATTATTATATGTCTCATTATTTTAAAAAAAAATCCCAAATGGCACAATGATGTAAGTAGCAATATACACAGAATTCGATTCTATGAGTTAAATGTGGGTTCGTAGAATGGGGATTAAGTAATGGGATGTGAGTTTTTATCAGGACCAGACTGCACGTTTGAGAGAAGCAGTGGGGTTTGATCCAAGTCCAAATGTTAGAAGAACACATTTCCTCCTCCATAAATGAGGATCACTTATCAGCTGCCAAATATGATTTGTCTACCAGCATATGGTGGGAAATGCTCATACAGTTTAACAGAGAGTATACCATCATCATGTTCATTATTGATTTCCAAAGACCATGGCACATTAAGCTTCCCCTGAGAAACTTGAGTTTTAGTCCCTTGGATAAGGTGGCTGGTGACCATGTGTATCCACATCGCCCATCCACATGAATGTCCATCTGCAGTGTCATCTGCCCCCTGGGCCGAGGGAAAACAAGACAAGGGGTGATATTTATTTCTACATCAGGTGTGGATCCTGTCCCCACTGCACTGCAAAACAGATGCCTCTAGAAGGAACATGTCCTTCTTCAGGAGATGAGACACGTGCTCCAAGGTCACGGAGCTTCATAGGATGGGATGTGGCAGATGGTCTGACAGACATTACCAATGAAGGCCTCCAGGAGTAAGCATCGGACACCAGGATCATTCAGAGACTTCCTCACCTTCTGCCTTGGTGGCATTCATGTCTGGGAAGAAGCCTACTTGCCCAGAAAGCAGCACACACCCGTAGATTATCTGTCATTCAAGAAAAGACCCACAATTAGATTGCATATTCAGAAAGGAGCTTACTTTCAGGAATAAGTCTATATGTCCTGAAAGGAACATTTAACAGGGGCATACCTGATATTCAAAAAGTGTATCAAAGAGTATTTTATTAGGATTACATATTTTAGTAATAGCATAGCCCAGGGGATATATCTTGCCCAAGAAGTAGTAAGTGTCTAGGCAATATTTATGCTTATAAGTCTGGAAGTGAGCTATCCCAGTGAATTTTTAATATTCCTGAAATAGCATACTAAATTATACATGGACATGTCCGGCAAAGGATGTGCTGTGGAATGTCTCACAACCTGAAAACCACACAAATGTTCATTAGGCATAAAATGGACAAATAAATGGTGGTGTATCCTCACAGTGAAATGAAACAGCTATGCAGATGAGCGAATGCAAACACATTCGACATTGTGGATGTCTCTCATAAAATCACGGTGAGTAGCAGAAGCTGACCCAAGAGGCCATATGCTGTACGGTTCCATGTGTATGAGCTCTAAAACAGTTCAAATGAATCTATGTAGTTATGTGTCAAATTATTAGTCACTTGCTGGGGAGGGAATAAATAAAGGGGATACAGGAGGCTTTGGAGGTGCCCTGGCTCATTCTGGATTTTGGTACAAATGGAATTGCAGCATCTCCTTGATGAAAATTCAGCATGCCATCGCTTGCGTATATGTATATTTCCATATCTATATTATACATGGGGACCCCCAAATAACCTTAGATTACTGTTGGGAGTGCAAGCCCCTTGTAGTAAGGGCTCCCCCATTCCCCCATAAGTGTTCTAGGAACCCATCAGCATCAGTGTACCACCAAGTATTGTGAGAGTCAGCATTCAGCTTCAGTATTTTTTTTTAGATTCTTTTAACACGTTTGCCCATTTCGTGATGGGTGATTTACAAGCACACCTGCCCACAGAGCACTGAGTGCTCAGCAGTTTCTGATCAAAAACGGCATGAGCCCCGTGCCTCACCCTCCCTATTCACCTGGTCCTGCTCTGAGAGACTTTTCTGTTTCCCTGATGAGAAAAGTCCTCAAAAGGAAACATTTTGCCAGTGTGGAAGAGATGAAACAAAACTCATCAGAAGCACTAAAAGGCATCAATATTGATGAGTCTGAAAACTTTTCAGTAGTGGAAAAATTGTCTCAACAGGTGTATTGCATTAAACTGACTACTTTGGAGGTGACTGAAGTTTAAACATGTAAAAATAAATATACAATTTTTTATAAGTAAATTCCACTTGGGGGGGTCCACCCTCATATATAAACTAAAAAATTAAAGGGTAAAATAAACCTTCAACACAACCCCACACACATTTCACAAAAAGTTACAAAGTTAGTCCGCACTCAGGGGGCATCCGTTGCTAAAGCAGTGGCACACATCCAGGGAGTACGAACACTTTCATACTCAGAAATGAACTGTTTTTAGCAATTATGTGTTTATATCTATACCTGTATCAGATTCTATCTATGTATGTTTGTATGAATGTACACACATATCTATCTATTTATCTATCTTTCATCTATCATCTTTGGGGTGTAGTTTGGGCATGGGGAAGGTGCCTATGTGTCCAAGCTATGGAGGATCTCCAGAGATCACTCCCTACTAGATAAATAGCACTCATTCAGGAAGTATTTTATGCTGACACTACCAGGTCAAAACTTATACACAGGAGATAATTTATACTCAGGCATAATCCAAGGAGTGTCTCATCCATTCAAAACCAGGACACAGCACACAACCACACAGTTTCTATGCCAGGCAAGGGTGTTGGCATGCCTAAGACATAGCACAAACCTACAAGAATCTGATTCTCAAGAGTGTTGTATACCAGGGAGCAGCTCCCTGCAGGTGGTAGTCAGTTTCCTGATAGTAGATCCTGATCCCATATTCAGGCCCCTTTACCATGTCTGTTTTTGCTTCTCCTATCCAGAAGTGGAGTCTATTTTTCAACCAACTAGTGTGAACTGTCCTCTGACTTGTAGCAGAGGTGATATTGTGAGGTTTCTAGAGTCTGGGTCTTAAGGCCTCTTAGTTTTCATCTTCACCCCATTAGATCACTGCCCCAAGAATGAGAATGAGAACAACAACAAGAATGCTAGGCATCAAAGTTGACCCCACTTACTTGAAGATGAGTAACCACTTGGAGAAGTCTCAAGGCATCACTGCAACAGCAGGACCAAAAGTCTGACTTGTGTGAGAAGGTCTTGGACATCCCAGACCACCAACCCTCCAGCTGAACGTTTCTGCACAAGTAGCCCATGTGGACCCAGTAAACAAATGACCCATCCAACCAACAGCACTGTGAGACATAATGCATCACTGTTTAAATCACCATTTTTAAGCCACGATATTCTGAGTAGTGTTTTCAGCAAGATGCTAACTGAAGCAGTCCTGATCAAATTGATGGATTATCTAAATGGAATACCTGGCTGGGGTGAAGAGCTCATTATGGTTTCCTTTCAAGTTGAAGAAGTGGCCTTTGGACTTTGAACTTGACAAAGATATTAACAATTGACCATGTGGTGCCTGTGGGAACACTCTTTTCCCCTCTTGTCCCTGTACCCCTGGGTATGGTGACAGTTTCCCACTGTTGATGGGTTATCAGTATCTCACCAGTTTCCATGAATTCCTTTAGCCTCTAAGTCATGTCATTATCAGGGTCTTGTCACTTGAACCGCCCAGTGGGAATTGTGTGTGCCCAGCTTGGATTCTGACTGATAAAATCCAACTCTTCCAGGTTATCATCCTACCCACACTGAATGTGAATCTCTCTGTATCGTGACATCTCCAGGACATGGAATCATGATGTCTTGGAAGTTACAGTTACAAATATCTCACACACACACACACACACACACCCTTATCTAGTAAACTAAACGGAATGGCTGATATGACAGTAATGAGGACAGCTGTGTTATTTTGTTTGTTTTTATTTGTTTGTTGTTTTTGTTTTCCCAGACAGCACAGGCTTCTCTGCTTAATTCTAATTAACATTTGAAATAATAGCAAAACAAGAATGATTGTTTTATTCATAAGGACAAAGCCTTGTCCCATGATGGAAGTGTCAGGCTGCGTATCTGCCTCCCCTTTATCTCCAGGGCAACCAACTCACACCTGAAAAAGACAGATGGTCCGTCAAGAGTCACACTCCCCCGCCCTCAGAAACCATGCTGCTAATGTGAAGTGTGCAGCTTGTGGGACCCAATGAATCACTGGGTCAGAGTCACAGCACTGCAAGTTTGATGTCCCATAGCTACACCTCTGTCACCATCCATAGGAACTCCATGTACAGTGCGGGGTGATGGCACAGGCATCATGTCCTGCTTCCCTAAACACTCTCTAATGTGGTGTTTCTCTTCCCATATGGTCCTAATTTTGCTCCTGGCGGAGGCATCTCTTGCAGAAATGAACAGCAAAGGTTTCCCACTTCCTAAAGGAGAAGAGAGTGAGAGAGTATTACGACTGGCCTTTCAAGCCTGTCACCTCCTTCTCAACCTTCCCTCCCCCATGGCTCCTCTCAAAGGATATTCAGGCTACCAGATTCCAACGACTCCCTGGTGCAGCCTATTAACATTTGTCACATGCCACCCGCAACCCCTAAATTCATCATTCAGAGGTTTCTACCCTGAGCACATTCTGGGTTTACAGTTGGCAAGGGTCTTCCCTGGGTCTCTCTTCAGTCCCACACAGTGCAGTTAGTGTTCAGCCATGAGATATGTCAGTCAATCAACCATCAGGTGTTTGTTTGGTTCTTGAAATGAGTTCAGATTTTGCTGAAGTGAAAGACGTATCTTATGGAAAGTACTTTATTGTCTGCAAAGAACTTGGACGGCATCAACTATTTGATCATTATATTATTACAATGATAATTACAACAATGTCTATAAGGCAGGTTCTTTTAGTGGTTACATTTATAGACACAGAAACTGGAGCCTGGAGATCCCCATGCATTTGAATGTGGAGGAGCTGAGTTCAAGTGCAGGTGTATCTGTGAGAATGCAAACTGTGAATCCCTTTCCCTGCCTTGTGCTGCCCTTGCATGACCAACAAAAAAGGTGCGCTGGCTCTCAGGGCAAAGAAATGCAATTCCCAGGGAAGGATTCAAGAAGAAAGAATATCCCCAAACAGTGAGGTGGTGGGAATTAACTTCTAACTCTTGGAAATGGGATGGACTGGCTGGAAAAAGACTACACCAAGGAGAGATATGATGAGATTTAGTTCTGAATTGCTCCATATAGCACAGGTGGTGAGATGGAGGTAAAACCTGGGTGTGGGTAGGCTCCTGGGGACCAGGTGAGAGGATGGAGACTCCATGGAGCCCCATCCTTGATTCTGACCACTAAGAAGGAAAATCTGTGGCTCGTTCTATGGGGCAGACTGTTCTACCTAGCAGGGGGCTCACGAAAATAAACTGAGATTCTAGAGTGACACTTACCTCACAGATCTCTGAACAAAGGATGCCTCAGAGATCAGGGCAAGGAGCATCCCCACCCACCCACTCACCCACTCACCCATCCCTGGTCAAAGGACACAGCATTTGGACTCATCTGGGCAGACCATAGCGAACATTTAGGAAGTATCCCCCAGCACCTGCTCTTCATGTATTCTTAATGGATCATTGGTTCTCTGTGCTTTTTGAGATGAAAATGCAAATGAGGGGAACAGAATCAGCCCACAAGGGACAGTACTGGGTTTTAGCCCCCTTCCTAGGGAAATGACCAGCTCACTCTACCCCAGCTCCTGCCTCATTCCCTCTCTCCTGAGTCCACTTGAATGCGTAATTTATGGATGCAATTAATGGAACACAATTAAGCAAGTCTATACACACAGTGCTGGGTTTAACAACAGATGTTTCCAATAGTGATCATGTTAGAATAATAACAACACACACATACACTGACTGGTCATCAGTACTGTGTTGTGAGTGCTAACAAGACTGATGACTTCACCCATAAAACTTCCCATGAGGGAGGCTGGGAGAAAGGTGCTTAGTGGTTACAATTGATGCCGGTTTTGTCCTTGCTATAGAATGAGCCATTCTCAGTTCTTGTACCTCTGAGTTTGCTCCCAAGACATAGCCATCTTGGGGAAACTGTTCTGGGAGAGGGATATTTTTCTGGCCGATGTAAGAGCATTCAGGTTTCTCTGGGCACTAGGATGGAGAATCTGATCTGGCCCACATCCAGTTGCTCAGACACCACAGTGCAGCCAGCGAAGTGCTGTGTTCCTTAGTCCTCCTGCAGAGTCATGAAGTTATGCCTGGTAAGAAACGTGGATCTGAGTCCTCACCCTACCATGGTGATGAGATGCCATGCACATTTCCCCGTCTCCTAGACCCTTGGTTTCTTCATCAATACAGTTCCTCTTACTAAAGGCTATTGTGAAGGTTCCAGGGATTCACATGGATAAAGTCTTTGGTAAGCACCTGACCAGGAGCAGAGTCAGTTGTGTTACTGTCATTATTTCTATGCAGGTCTTTTTTTGGGGGGGGAGGTGTCTCACTGTTACCCAGGCTGGAATGCAGTGGCGAGCATCCTCAACCCCAAGGGCTCAGGATATCTTCTGCCTGTCTCCCAAGTAGCTGGGACTACAGGCGTGCAACACCATACCTGGCTTTATTTTTTCATTTTTTATAGAGACAAGGGCTTGCTATGTTGCCTATGACTAGTCTACAATTCCCAAACTCGAGTAATCCTCCCACCCTAGCCTCCCAACATGCTGAGATTACAGGTGTGTGTGACTGCATCCGGCCTGGGCAGTTTTTTAGAAGCATTCTCTGGGTTCATTAGCAAGGGGAGGCGGGACTCTGACACTTTAATCTGGCATTTGCATTGGCTAAGGACATCACACAGAGTTTGGGCTCAGACCTCACAGTCACAAAAGGCTGCATTTACACTTATGATGTTGTTTCCAAAAGAGTCTACAATTCCATTAGCAGTCAGAAAGGACAGCTATAAACACCTTCCTCATGCCACTTAAAACTCTTACTCATCACTAGATCTAATCTTCCTTTAAAATCTTTAAAATCAGTATTTTTAACACATATTTTCTTTGTAACATTTGCACATTAAAAACATTCACCTGCATGTTAAACCCAAAGTTCTAAACCCGAGAGACCACCAAAGAGCTGGCTCCGATGCAAACACACAAGGGTCTTTATTCAGGCTCGAGTCTGGGCTCACAAACCGAAACCGGCACAGCGGCTCGAGCTTAAGAGCCCCAACTCAGGTTAACACGCACCTTTTATACATAATTTTGAGGGAGTGAGGTGGCCTTACAAACTTGTTCACACAGGATTGGATAGATTTGCATAAACACGGTTACAGAGATACTGATTGGTTGGTTCGTTTTTGATTTTTCACGGGCTTGGGCTTAGTTGCCTATGATTGACTTTTTAACGGCCAAACGGGCAGAGAGGAGTTAGTTAAGCCCTCTGGAATGTCAGATAAGCATACAAGCAGGTTTGAAACAACACAGAGCCCACCAGAAGAGTGGCTGGTGC
>CAUYQG010267122.1:0-37885 GCA_963574415.1 Tarsius wallacei
GGTCCCACCTGACCTCGGGCATGAGTCTGCATGTGGACAGCCAGGTGGTGGTTCCGGTTGAAGGTCCGGCCACACTGGGGGCACTGGTAGGGCCGCTCACCCGTGTGGATGCGCTGGTGACGGAAGAGATCCGAGGGCCGGCGAAAGGCCTTGCCACAGTAGGGGCAGGCAGGCCAGCCCTGACTGTTGCCCGTGTGCAGGCGCTGGTGCAGCAGCAGGCTCTTCCGCTGCTGGAAGAAGCGCAGGCACTCACTGCAGTGGTACGCTTTGGTGGCCGTAGGCCTCCGCCCCACAAAGGCACAGCCTGCCAGGGAACGGTGGCCCTCAGGCTCCTCGGGGAGCCAGCGGATGACGGGGCCAGGCACCACCACCTCTCCCGGCTCCAGGGTGGAGTGGCCTTCCTCCCACCCAGCGGGAGAGCTGCCGCGGGCCTCCCTGCGCTCCTCCTCCACGTGGGTCCGCTGATGAATTGTCAGGTTAATCTTTAGACGGAAGCTCTGCCCACAGTCAGGGCAGGGGAAGGCCCGTTCTCGCCGTCGAGGGAGGACTCGGGGCGGCTCCTCCCCAGCCCCTGGTGGCCGTGTCTCCCCTGCCTGCACTCTTGGCACACCTCCAGCATGATGCCGACTGGGGCGCCCAGTCCTGTTCCTGGGCCCTCTGAGGATTCTACATTTGGTCTGGCTCTGGGAGGACCCCCGAAAGAGCTGCTCAGGCATCATCCCGTCCTCAGATTGTGCCTCTGTCTTGGTGGCCACACGACTACCACCTGGCAAAAGGAAGCTATGTTGGTTTCCAAGTGGACCTCACCACCCTGTTTCCCAATCACTCCAGCCTGATGAGTCCTTGCATCCAGGCTCAGCCAGCTCCTGCCTTCCTGTAACCCTTTCTCCTCCAAGTGTGCAGGGCTCTTGCTCACTGGGCGCTATCATACAGGCACTGCCTTATAATGTCATTCAGTCCTGTTTGTTGTCATTTGCCTCATTCCTGGAAGCCAAACTAAGGACATTCGGAGACAGGAGGACCAAGCTGCAAAGCCAGGGAGCCAGGGAATCTGAGAAGTCAGAGGTCAGCCAGAGTGTGGGACACATGGGTGGGAAAATGAAGGAGAGACAAAGAGGCAGAGACCCTCAACAGTGAAACCCTGGACATGGCAGAGGTGCCCACAGGACCCCACAATCTGTGAAGAACAATGAGCCCTTTGGGCCCTGGCTGCCCCCAGAGGAGGGTAAGAGGCCTCTACGGCCAGGAGGTGAGTAATGCAACCACACTAAAAGTTACTCACCCACATATAGCATCCACACAGAGCATCCAGGACCTGCCGGCACTGCATTCTCTGGTGACCTATGACCCTGCCTAGGTCTAAGTGTGAGTCTTACTCAACTTTTAGGTGTGACTGAGCAAAAGAGCAAAAGAGCTGACAGGACAGCAGTGAAAATGACAGCCAATACGGTGGTGTCACAGTCATGTGCAGGAGACCTGAGGGGTCTGATCAGCAGCCAGCTCTCAGGGGTCCCTAACGCTAGAAGGGTCATGGCACTAAGTCCTATCAGGAAAGCACAGACTCTAGGCAGAGGGATCTAAATCAAATTGTATCCGCCACATACAAACTGCAGGCCACCAGAGACTGTGAGCCTAGCCAGGGTGGTTGAGGATGAAACAAGAGTGTATGAATGGCTTTTCTGTCAACATGAGGCCACACACCTGATGGCCAAGTGACTCGTTTTCATGGAGTACCCTTCCAGTCGCACCAGACAACATGGGAAAGACCAGGACCCTAGATGGATCTGGGTCCCCTAATCCCCAGGGAAACAACAACTGGGGCATGAGGGAGGGAATCTTCTGGAGGAAGCTTCTCACCAGGTCCCACCATCCGACCGCACCCAACTCCCAAAGTGTCCCCCAGGCTTCTGTGAGGCTCTGCTGTGGCCACAGGTGCCTAATCCCTTCACTCACCTAGCCCAATGCTGGGCGGGATGTCTCTGGCAGGGGAGGCTGCTGACTCCCCATCTGAAGACTCTTCTTCCTGTTTAATGGAGACCAAAACGCTGGTGCTGACTGGAAGCCCTGTGAGAGAGAAACTCCTGTGAGGGCTTCTCCCAACACCAGGTTTCTGCAGGGTAGTACAGCCATCTCCCCAGTGGGTCCTAGACATGCTCAAGTCTCTGTCAGGGAAAGGGGTCCCAGGGCCTCTGGAGGACTTCCAAGGTGAGAAGAGAACTATGAAGGCCATACACTAGTCCCCATGCAGGCCAGTGCTAACAACCTGTCCGTCAACATGTTTCCTTGATGGGCCTCAAAAGAACAGAGGGTTTAAGGCAGCCCCAGGACACAGTTCCAGTTCTGCAATGGGGCAGATTCACCCCTTCCCACCTGAAAAGGTCTCATCTCTCCAATTCCATGAGCGGAGGCCAAACATACACACTGGCTGGGAAGGAGGGACATGGGGAAGGGAGGGCAGGTCATACTCAGTGGGAGAGATACATAGAAATCACTGGAGAGAGAGCAACCAGAGACTAAAAGCTGGCCCAGCAGTGAGATGGGACAGGAGGAACCAACCCCACAGAGCTCACACAGAGACAGAAAAATGAATCTCTGGATGGTTTGACAAATATTGTACTAAATGCCTTCTGACTTATACACATGAAAGGATGGGCAGGAACTGCCTTTAAACAGAAGCAAACAAAGAACTCTCGGGTCCCCATTCCCAGGAAGCCTATCCAGCTCAGCCCAGTTGGGTCCTAGCCATCTCTCCCACTCCCAAGCTTCCAGCACTTATCCTCAGTACCCCTTGCTTGGCCACTCTATGCTGCTGCCTTGGGACACCGTTTATCCTGCTGTCTTGGCTGTCCTCACTCACCAGTGCCTGGCCCAGGTGGAGTCACTCTTGCCTCCAAGTCTTGCTGCTGCTCAGAGGCCTGCCCTTTCATCTCCTCCTGGGCAGGGCTGAGTGGGCCAGCAGCATGCTCTGGATACGAAGGGAGGTCTGGGGAACACAAATTGGTGACAATGAGCACAACACAGGAGTCTCCCACCCAGGTGGCAACTGACCCTCTGGGGAATGGCTAAATGCAGAGTCACTGGGATCTAGGGGCATCAGCTCAAACACAGGGTGTGACAATGATACGGACTTCGCTGACCATCTAGTGGCTGAATTCCAGTTGGAAGCCTCCAGGTGCGAGTGAAAGAAACTGTACAGCACAGTAATTCACCAGACAGTAACTCACGGTAATCATCACCAGATAGGCCATGACACATCAGGGTCAAGAATCTGGCTTTTAGCCGGGCTCGGTGGCTCTGCCTGTAATCCCATGCCTTGGGAGGCTGAGGTGAGTGGATTGCCTGAGCCCGCGGGTTCGAGACCCACCTGGGCAAGCGAGACCTCATCTCTACAATAAATTACAAAAAATTAGCTGGGCGTGGTAGCGTGCGCTTGTGGTTCCAGCTACTTGGAAGGCTGAGGTGGAGGGATCGCCGGAGCCCGGCAGGTCGAGGCTGCGGTGGCCAGGAGCAGCCACTGCACTCCAGTCTGGGCGACTGAGTGAGACTCCAACTCAAAAAAAAAAAAAAAAAGAATCTGGCTTTTTAAGGCAGGGAAGAGAAATGCCATGCTTCCTGTCCCACCAGCAGACAGGGAGACTACTAGTTTCTGATGAGGGGTTCTTACTCCTCCAAACCATTATCCATAGTGTCAGGGAGTCTGAAGGCGAGGCAGAAATACACACTGAAGATACGGTCCTTGGAGCATCCACATTTCTGCCTCAGTCTTTATCTTTTGCGATAACACTTCATTCTTATGCCTGCTCTCCTGATACCCCCAAGTCCCCATGAAATGTTTGCCCAGTGCCTGCCGTCCAGTATGATCACTAACAATCCAGCCGTTACTCAAGTTTTCAAATGACCCTGAAATGAGCATATGTGCCCTCTCCCACATGAAACAAAGCTCTGATTTTTAAGGAGAAAAAAACCTATGATGATAAGGAAAAAAAAACATGGATGAGCAAAAGGCTGACAGTAAAAGGGCTGATGGAACTCTACCATTCAGGAAAAAAAATCAGCTGATGGCTCACATCATTTATCCATTTATGCTGAGAAGAGTCTGAAATCAGATGGCATTATAAAGAACAGACAGGAAATCCAGAATTGTTGGGAAAAGTGGCTCTACCTCCAAACCTGAAGCTGAATTTCCTGTCCCTGTACTGCAGTGTCCAGGGAAGAATGATCTGTCAGAGATGCAAAAGTCCCCAGTGGGGCCCTGGCCACTCCTCCTTGACTCGTGTTCCTCTTCTAAGAGAAGCAGTAAAACCAACTCTAGGGTTATCAGAGGGTGAAAAATCATAATCCAACTGAATCTGTAACTGATAACACTGCTACTGATTCCCCTTCACGAACAAGAAAGTTACCTTAGACACCAATGGGTTTCAGTGCTCAGCAGACATTATCTACAAAACTGTCATCAGCCCCTAAAAATGTTACTTTCATGGTAAACCCAAGGACAGTCACTTTATCAGTAGATCTTAAAAATTTAGTATCTCAACTTCTGAAGTTCAATCTTTGGATCCTTTCTTCAACAAGGAGAAATACATTTTTCATCCTACTAAAAAGTCCAACAAAGCATCATCAAGTAGTGATTCTGAGCAAAATGAAGCTTCAAGAAAGAGTGAGAAAAATAAAGGTCTAGCCGGGCTCAGTGGCTCAGCCTGTAGTCTCGCACTTTGGGAGGCTGAAGTGAGTGGATTGCCTGAGCCCGCGGGTTCGAGACCTGCCTGGGCAACTTGGTGAGACCTCATCTCTACAATAAATCAAAAATTAGCCAGGCGTGGTAGCGCGCACCTGTAGTCCCAGCTACTTGGAAGGCTGAGGTGGAAGGATCGTGGGAGCCCAGCAGGTCGAGGCTGCGGTGGCCGGGAGCGGCCACTGCACTCTAGCCTGGGTGACAGAGTGAGACTCCAACTCAAAAAAAAAATAAAAATAATAAAAATTTAAAAAATAAAGATCTAAACCAAAATATGAGATCCTGACCATTCAAGAGCCACAAGGAATTGAATATGATTTTTAAAATAGTGGGAAGACAGCCTGGACAACACATATCTCTACTAAAAGAAAAATTTTAGGCCATAGATGGTGGCTCACGCCTATTATTCCAGCACTTTGGGAGGCTGAGGTGAGAGGATTGCCTGAGCCCTAGGGTTCAAGACCAGCCTGAGCAACTTGGTGAGAACTCATTTCTACACTAAATCAGAAAATTAGCCAGGTGTGATGGCGCATACCTGGGAGGTCTGGGGAACACAAGTGGTGACAATGAGCACAACACAGGGGTCTCCCACCCAGGTGGCCACTGACCCTTCTGCCTCAGCTACTTGGAAGGCTGAGGCAGAAGGATTGTCTAAAGCCCAGCAGGTCAAGGCTGCGGTGGCCAGGAGCATGCCACTGCCCTCTAGGCTAAGCAACAGAGCGAGACTCCAACTCAAAAAAAAGAAAAAAGAAAACTTAAATTAGTTGGGCATGGTAGCACATACCTATAGTCCCAAGTCATTTAGGAGACTGAAGTAGGAGGATAGCTTGACCCCAGGAGGCTACTGTGAGCTATGATTGCAACTGATGGATTTGGGGGAAACACTGACAGCCCTGGCAAGGCAGCAGCATGCACAGGATCAAAGAAACTCTGCAAAGAAAGTCTGCAAACCAGTGATGCTCCCGGTCAGGGCAGAGCTGGGCCTCTCGAAAGACTCTGCTTCAGTCAGGTGAAGACCCCACCCCGTGGCCTCCACCGACCCCCTGATGAAGAAAGGGAAGCAGAGGAGGGGGCTCCAAAGACCAAGCCAACCTCACTGAAGATTATTTTGAAAGAACAGCGGAGAGACAGCAGCAGTGTCTCTCAGAAAATGCTGGGTGTCCAGCTTTTGCCAGTGACAATGCACAGGAGCAGACAGCAGTTGTGACAACCAGTGCCTGAAGCAGGTGGACCCCTCATCTCCAGGAAGATGGAGGAATTGGACTCAAAGACAAAATGTAATGTCAGTACTCCCAGATTTCAGTTTAATAATCTACAAATCTTTTTTTTCTTTTTGAAATGAACATATTGTGAGTGTGGCCTCTATCACAGAGACCAGGAAGATGGACGTTTACTTTCATATTTTCTTTGTTAAGTAAAAGAGCTGATAGATTTTGAATAAAGAGTGACTATTAAAAAAAAAAAAAGACTCTGGCTCTTTAGGGACTCCTGGCTAGGAACACTACAACAAGGGATCCCAAGCCCAAGTCCTCTACCAGGCTGGTAAAGGAGGACCCCTGGGGAGCACCTCAAGATTCTTATCAGGAGTTCTGAGCAGGGCCTAGGAAGTTCGTATTTTCAAAAAAACTTCTTAGAGCAAAAGAGGTGAACAAATAATTCACAGAATAAGAAATGTAAATGCTCCTTAAACATATAAATATTACTCAACTATGCTCAATTAGAGAGGTGCCATTAAAACTACAAACATAGCTGGGCACAGTGGCTCATGCCTGTAATCCCAGCACTTTGGGAGGCAGAGGCAAGAGGATTGCCTGCGTCCAGGGGTTCAAGACCAGCCTCGGCAACTTGGCAAGACCTCGTCTCTACAATAAATCAAAAAATTAGCTGGGCGTGGTGGCGCACACATGTGGTTCTAGCTACTTTGAAGGCTGAGGCAGAAGGATCACCTAAGCGGTGGCCGTAAGTGTGCCACTGCACTCCAGCCTGGGTGATAGAGTGAGACTCCCACTCAAAATAAATAAATAAATAAGCAAACAAGCTACAGACAAAGCTACAGACATACTCCTTACCTGTTAGACTGACAAAAATCCTAGAAGTCTGCAAGGCTGTGGGGAAGAGGCCCTCTTTCACATTGCTGATAGGAATGCAAATGAGCAAGCCTATGGAGGGGAATTTAATGATAAATTTTCCCAAACTACATATTCACTTAACTTTTGACCCAGGAGTCCAACTTCTAGGAATCTATCTCAAAGATACATTGGTAAAAATATGAACTGATTTATGCACAAAGTGCTCCCTGCAGCATTATTTGTATCAGCAAAGTACTAGAAATAACCCAAATGTCCATCCATGGTGGGGACTGGTTAAATACCATGGAATATTCTGAATCTACAGAAAAACTAAGGGAGATCTCTACATACTGAGATGACGGGATCTCCAAGACATTCTGTATAAGACAGGGATAGGGACACAAATGTATATATGTGTTGCTGATATTTTCAAAAAGAAACATTGGAAATATAAGAAACTAATAAAAATGATTACCTATATGGAGAGGGCACAAGGATGGAAATAAAACTTCCCTAAATGTACTCTAAAACATTAAATCATTCTGACTTTGCAAACATAAAATATATTACATATTCAAAAAATTAAACTACATCAAAAAGTAAAAAAAGCAATCTGGCCAGGTGCAGTGGCTCATGACAGTAATCCCAGCACTTTGGAAGGCTGAGGTGGGAGAACTTGAGTCCAGGAATTCAAGACCAACTTGGGTAACACAGAGAGATATCATCTCTTAAAGAAAAAAGATAACAAGCTCTTTAAAAATCTATAAATAAACAGAAACAAATGAATGCAATTATATACCAAATTGGTGACATAACCCCATAAAGAAAACAATTGTTTGAAGTGACTTTAAAAGGTATTATTTTGCCCATAAGTCCTGAATACAATGTATGCTGAGGACAGAAAGAATTACAAATAAATCTTAGATTTCAACCAAAAGTCTAACCGTTAGTAGTATTACTGGCTTCATTGTTTTGAAACTTTATGACATTACAGGATAATGAAGTGTTATAGGATTAGATCTAAGATAATATAAATAATTATGCTAAATTTATGGCCAGCTTGGTGATTCACACCTGTTATCTCAACATTTTGGGAGGTTGAGGCAGGAGAACTGCTTGAGGCTTGGAGTTTGTGACTGGCCTAGACAACATAGAGAAACTTTGTCTCTATAAAAAAAATTAAAAATAAACAAATTAGCTAGGCATGGTGGTGCACACCTATAGTCCCAGTTACTTGGGGGGCTGAGGTGAAAGGATCACCTTAGCCCAGGAGGTTGAGGCTGTGGCGAGATGTGATTGTGCCACTGTACTCCAGTCTGGGTAATAGAGTAAGACCACAACTAAAAAAAAATGCTAATTTGGTTGAGAATTTGATGTTCTATGTGAAAGAAAAATGACATACAAGTATAAAATCAAAGAATATTATGCTTGAATTAGAAATATCAAAATGAACTTAAGGGTTTTTTTTTTTCCTTTTCAAAAATACGTATTTTCTGAAAAGGCTTAAAGTAATGTGAAAAATCAGTAACAACTAACACTCACATTGGAGTCTCTAAATACCATTCTTCACTAAAAGGAGTCAAAAATGCATGGAGAAATTTTTATTCCAAGTCACAGGAAATACACAGATGAATCTGATGCACCTTATGGTATCTGAAAGCCACTGAGATTGTATCAAAATAACCTATTAGCCAACTTTTGAAAAGAGCCTCCCACTAGCTAAAGATGGGAAATTTTAAACAGACTACAAAGATTGTCACATGTAATTTAACCATCTGTAAATAATAATACAAAAAAAGAAAAGCCCACTTCCTTTTCCTCTAAGCAGCCTGAGTGATCCACAAAGAGGGTCCGCTACTCGCTCAAGCTGGAAAAAACCCACAAAGTCATGCAAGTCAAGAGGATTCCATCTTTGTGTTCACTTTAAGAACACCTAGGCCATCAAGGGTATGCACATATGAAAAACCACCAAGTATCTGAAAGATATCACTCTACAGAAACAGCCTGTGCCATTCCAGTGCTTCAACAGGGGAGCTGGTAGGTGTGTCCCGGCCAAATGGTGGGGCGGGATACTGGGTTGGGGCTAAATTTTTGCTGCACATGCTTAAAAATGCAGAGAGTAATGCTGAACTTAAGGGTTTAGATGCACATTCTCTGGTCACTGAGCAGATCCAGGTGAACAAAGTCCCCATGATGCCCTGTGGGATGTACAGAGTTAATGGTTGGATTAACCCATACATGAGCTCCTCCTGCCATATTGAGATGATCCTCACTGAAAAAGAACAAATTATTCCTATACCAGAGGAGGAGGTTGCAAAGAAGGAAACGATATCCCTGAAAAAACGGAGAAACAAAAACGTATGACACAGGAACAAACTCAGCATAAAATAAATGCAGATAAAAGTGGGAAAAAATTTAAAAAGCTCAAATGTGCAGACTACATTTCAGAGTACCTAAAAGAGTTGATTAGAGAAACTACAAGGGGAGGCCAAAAAAAAAAAAAAAATCTGGAATTTATTTATTAAAAATTGCATATTTATTCTTACATGTTTAAACTTCAGTCACCTTCAAAGTACTCTCTATCTGAAGCAATACACCTATCAAGATGCTTTTTCCACTGCTCAAAACAGTTTTTGAACTCGTCAGTTTTTATGCCTTTTAGTGCTTCTGTCATTTTTTTGTTTCGCCTCTTCCATATCAGCAAAACATTTCCTTTTGAGGCCTTTTTTCATTCAGGAAAACAAAAAAGTCAATCAGGGATGAGATCAAGTAAACACGGAGGGTGGGGCACAGGGTCATAACATTTTTGGTCAAATCTTGCTGAACATTCAGCAAGGTGTGGGCAGGTTGTTCGTGTAAATCACCATCATGAAATGGGCAAACATGTTGAAAGGCTCTCCCCAAAAAATTAAATGAAGCTGAACACAGCCTCTTACAACAATGCTAGCTGGTACACTGATGCCAATGGGTTCCTAGAACACTTACCTAGTGAGAGAAGCCTGTACTACAAGGGGCCCGCCCTCCAAAACATAACTCCGTTTTTTTGGGTGGGTCCTCCCTTGTATTCTTTTTAAAAGAATTCCAGCTATCAGAGGCAAAAGTAATGATAGAATGTCACCATTTTGCAAGCCCCAATGAAATAATGAATCCAGGCAACAATCTTTAATGGCTATCAAACTCATGAAGTGAAAAGTTGATGGGGAACTTTACAATAGAAGGATAAGACTGTCAATCACAAAAAGAAAGGACAACTTGACCTCTGGTGTCTCCTGATGTGACACAGCAGGAATGCCCAGCACCACCTCTGAAGGAGTCTTGCCACAAAAATTGAACCTGAATCTAAATAAGCTGCTAGGTTTACCTACCAGTTTACAGGAAATTCAGGAAATAAAAGAACATGCTAAATGCCACAAAATCCAAATTATGAGCATTAAAAAAAGACAAAATAAACGGCAGCCAGGCACAGCAGCTCACACTTGCAGCCCCAGCATTCAGGGAGGCAGAGGCAGGAAGATCACTTGGGGCCAGGAGTTTAAGACCAGGGCAGGGAAACATAGTAAGGTCTCATCACTACAAAAAACCCAAAAAGTTTGGGCTCAGTGGTTCAGCCTGTAATCTCAGCACTTTGGGAGGCCAAGGCGAGTGGACTGCCTGAGCACATGGGTCGAGACTAGGCAACTTGGCGAGACTTTGTCTCTAAAATAAATAAAAAATTAGCTGGGTATGGTAGTGCGCACCTGTAGTTCCAGCTACTTGGAAGGCTAAGGCAAAAGGATCGCCTGCTCTCAGCAGGTCGAGGCTATGGTGGCCGGGAGTGTGCCACTGCACTCCACTCTGGGAGACAGAGTGAGACTCCAACTCAAAAAAACAAAAACAAAAAAATTAGCTGGGTGTGGTGACGCACACCTATAGTCCTAGCTACTCAAGAGGCTGAGGTGGGAGAATCACCTGAGCCCAGGAGTTCAAGGCTGCAGTGAGCCATGCTTGAGCCACTGTACCAGCCTGGGCAACAGAGTAAGACCCTGTCTCAAAAAAAAGAGATAAATAACAAAATGTCAACAAATAAATGACATTAAAGGCAGCAAGGGAGGGTGTTGTCCATCAACTGATAAATGGATAAACAAAACATGGTCTAGCTATATAATAGAATATTATCCAGCCATGAAAAGGAATGAAGTACTCATATATGGTACAACATGGATGAACTTTGAAAACATAATGATATATGAAAGAAGGCAGAAACAAAAGGCCACATATCGTATGATTCCATTTATATGAAATGTCCAGAATAGGCAAATCAAAATATGCAGAAAGCAGATCAGCAGTTGCTGGGGTAGGGGAATAGAGTGACTGCTAATGGTTAGTTTCATTTCAATCGGACAAGAAGGGTCTAAAATTGGACTGTGGTGATGGTTGTACAACTTTATGAATATACTAAAAAACACTCAACTGTACACTTTAATAGGTGAATTGTATGTATGTGAATTCTATCTCAATAAAGCTGTTAAAAGGGAGATTTTATAGGTTTTATATAGATGTAAGAGACATATAAACCAAATGCACCATGTGGACTTTGGTTTATTAGAATGAAGACATAAATATCTATAGAAAACATTTTTAAGACAATCGGGGAAAAACAGAGCAAAGGCTAGGTTTTAGATGATATTCTGTGGGTGTGACCACAATACTGTGGCTATGTTTAGAAAAGGGGGAGAAAGGGATAAAGTGAATGTGGCAAAACCTGAACGACTATTGAGTCTGGGTGATGACCATTTGGAGGTTCACTATACTATTATACTTTCATTTACTTTTTATAATTTAATTTTTTTAAAAAAGCCCACCAGAGGATTCTGATGTATAGTCACCTTTGGAACCACTGTCTTCTACTAGCTCTGGGGACGGGGATACCTCAGCTCTTTTCCCAGGGGCTCACTTCCACAAACGGAAGCCAGCACAGGACATGCCTTCCTGCTGAAGACTGGAGTTGGGAGAAGCCATGGAGGGCCACAGTGTAGACATGAATACCACCAAAGACGACAGGTGGTGATGCTGTTAGTGACATTAGTATTGGTAATAATAAGTCCCCATGATTATACAATGCTCAGAGCCTATGTGCTTAATATTCGCCATCTCAGTCCCTACAACCATGTGAGGTGAGTAGGATTATGCCCCCTGTACAGATGTAGAAACTGTATGGCTCTAAGGAAAAGCACTCCACTCACCCCTGTGTGGGGTGGCCTTGGACAAAGTGGGCTCCATGTTTGGTTAAGGGCCTGTGTGCCCTTCCTGGTCTCTCAGGTTGTCTGGGAAGCAGAGAGGGTGCTTCAGTTTGCCCCATATGCTCCCCCATCTTGCCCCCATACTCACCAGCACCCAGATTCCTTGGATGTGTTGCCTCTGCTTCATTCCCCTTTTCCTGGCCCCACTGGTCTTCAGGACAAGGTTCCTCTCCCCTCTCTATCCGGGTGAGGATGTCTGGTTTGGAGATGGCATAATCTACACACAGAAAGGGAATGGGGAGAGAGCTGGGTCCAAGTTGCCCAGAGAGATGCAGAGATGCCCAAAGTAACAGCCACCAAAGCAAAAACACAGACTGCAGGAGGCCAACCTGTGGAGAGAGGCCCATATCCTCCCTTCACAGCCTTACCCAGGGAGACCAGAGTCTCGTAGTTGCCCCTCATCACGTGCTTGTAGAGCTCCTTCTGCCAGTCCTTCAGCTTGCCCCACTCCTGCTCGGAGAAATACACGGCCACATCATCAAAGGTCACGGGCACCTGGAACCACAAGTGTCATGCTCGCTCACCCACACACTCACAGGCAGGGCCCCTCAGGCTCCCTCACTCCAGGGCATCCAAGGGCTACCTTGGGAGTTTCTCCTTTGCTGCCTGGCGGCAGCCGCAAAATCCAAAAGTTTCTGTTGCGTAGCAGGTTCTCCACATTCTCCAGCCGCCTCTGCAGCAACCCATATTCCTGCAGCAGGGTCCCCAGCATGGCCCACTTGCCCTCCAGCTGGTTCCCGAACTCCATGGAAGTCTTCTCACAGTCGGCCAGCTTCTTCTCAGCTGTCCCTGTCCGTCCCTCTAGAGTCAGCAAGCGGACCAGACAGGAATCCACCTTCTTCTCCAAGGCCTGAATGGCAGCCACCACCGTCCACAGTGTGATCTCCGTGGAGTAGAGGTATGAGTTCTTCTCAGCAGCAGGCTGAGGTGATGGAGAAGGTGTCGAAGGCCTCTGATCCCCCGTTTGCTTGTCCCTCTCAGGAGCCTGCTCACAAGAAAAGAGAAATGTTGTGAGAATTATACAACCAAAATCTCCATCTCAAAAAGAAACTCCAGAATGGCACCTGCCCCGGTGAAGCCCCATCTAGGATCCTGTGGGTCAGTTATCAGCAGAGTTGAGTGTGGGTGGGAAGGCTGGGACATCAGTTAGGAAGTAAGCTCAGTGATGGGAGATACTGGCTGGACCAAGGTGTTAGCAAGTGGGAAACAGGAGGAAACATATGGCCAAAGAGAGAAGGCAGGCAAGGCTCAGAAAAACGACTCCCCTTCTTGAGTCTCCCTTTCCTCCTCTGAAAATGAAGGGACAAAGCTTCAGAACACAGAAAAGAACATGAGCTCTGAAGTCGGACAGCCCAGGCACTACTCAGCTCGGCCACTCACAAGCCGGTTGACTTTAGGTAAGGTATTTAAAACATCTTTCAACTTCACTTCCACAACTAGAAAATGGAGATAATAGGACCTGCCTAATAGGATTGTGAGAAGGAAAATCTTTGTAAAAAGCACTTAGTGCAATGTCTAGTCCACAGTAAATAAAGTGAGCCCTATTAGATGATAATGACTGCTACGGAATGAATGCTTGTGGCCTCCCAAAGTCTGTATGTTGAAGAACTAATCCCCAATATGCTGGTATTTGGACATGGGGCCCTTGGGAAGTAATTAGGCCATGAAGGTAGAGCCCTCATAAATAAGGCTCTACCCCTATTTATGAGAACAGACATGAAACAGATGATTGCACTTTCTGCCATGTGAGAATACAATGAGAAACGGCCACCTGCAAACTAGGGAGAGAGCCCTTACCAGGAACCAAATCAGCCGGCACCTTAATGTGGGACTTCTAGTCTCTCAAACAGTGAGAAATAAACTTCTGTTGTTTACACTACACTCCAGTCTATTGTCTGGAGTGCAGCAGCACGATCACGGCTCACTGCAGTCTCAAACTTCTGGGCTCAAGTGATCTCCCTGCCTCAGCCTCCAGCTAAGACTACAGGTATACACCACCATGCCCTGCTAAATTTTTGATTTTTTTTTTGTAGAGACAGGTCTCCCTATGTTGCCCAGGTTGTTCTCAAACTCCTGGGCTCAAGTAATCCTCCCACCTCAGACTTCTAAAGTGCTGGGATTACACATGTGAGCTACTGCGGCTGGTCATAGTGTTTTGATATGGCAGCCCAAGCAGACTAAGATGACGATGACGGTAGTGCTGGTGATGGTTCTGGCTCAGGAATACAGTATGAAGAGTTCATATGGCCTTTTATACCTCCACCTCTTTCATTCCACTGTCCTTCAGTGCCTGGGGAAAAAGCTGTGAAATGATTCAGCTTACCTTGGTGTCTGATTCACAAGCCCTCACTGTACATGTGCAATGGCCCTAGTCCTGGTTCATGTTGCTAAAAGTTATGTCAGAAAAACAAATGCACATCTTGCCCTTCCATCTCACTCACCTTTCAGCCCTATCCATTTGACTTCTAAAATTATCTCAAATCTGTCCACGTTTCTCCTCCTCTGCCTCCATCACCTAGTCCAAGTCCCAATGACTTTGGCCTGATCACTGCAATTCCACCCACCTGACTCCCCTACTTCCAAATTTCTCCCCCACAATACATTTTCCACAGAGTAGTTACTCATCTTTTAAAAACACAAACAAATCACTTTAGCCTCCTACTTAAAACTCTTCAATAGCTTTTGGGTATACAGAGGATAAAAATCAAAGCTTCTTCAAACGTTATAGCCTCCCTGGTATTCGCTACACTCCAGCCATACTGGCCTCCTATGGATTGCTGGGATATACCTAGTTCTCCTCCACCTCCCCACACATCTCTGCAAACCTGGGTCCCTCTCATCTTGAAGGCTCCAGCTTAAACATCGCCTCACAGACACTTTCACTGTCCGACTAACATGGGCCCCATAGTCCCTTCATTCATAGCACTAATGATCCATAATGACTTCATGTGTTTGTCTGTTTTATAGTTTCCCCCATGAGAACATAAGCCCTATGAGGATATGTGTTATTTGCTGTTGTATTTCCAGTTTCTAAAAGAGTTCAATAACTATTATTGAATGAATGATAAAACAATGCCATTGGCCGGTAGCATGTCTCATGCCTATAATCCCAGCACTTTGGGAGACCAAGGTGAGAAGATTGCCTAAGCCCAAGAGTTCCAGACCAGCCTGGGCAACATAGCAAGAACTTGTCTCTACAATAAATCAAAAAATTAGCCAGGTGTGGTGGTACGCGCCTGTAGTTTCAGCTACTTGGAAGGCTGAGGCAGAAGGATCACCTGAGCCCAGCAAGTCGAGACTGCAGTGGCCGTGAGCATGCCACTGGACTCCAGGCTGGATGACAGAGTGAGACTCTGACTCAAAAACATACAAACAAAAACAAATAAACAAAAAACCCAATGCTGTCATTCAAGAACAATTACGGAATACTTAACACAGTAAAGATACAATGAGAATGCAGAAAAAATTTATATGGTTCTTCCTTTTCCAGGAGAAAAATTCTATATAGAAATACTTATAAAAACAATGTCAGCCAGGCACAGTGGCTCAGCCTGTAATCCCAGCACTTTGGGAGGCCGAGGCATGAGGATTGTCTGTTCAAGACCAGCCTGGGGAACTTGGTGAGACCTCGTCTCTACAATAAATCACAAAAAGTAGCCAGGCATGGTGGCGAACGTCTGTAGTTCCAGCTACTTCAAAGGCTGGGGCAGAAGGATCATCTAAGCCCAGCAGGTTGAGGCTGCGGTGGCCGTGAGTGTGCCACACCATGGGCGACAAGAGTGGGATTTCAACTCAAAAACAAACAAACAAAACAGTGTCACAGGATGGGCAAAAAAGAGTCAAGAGCAAACCAGTCCTGTTTGGAGAATTTCTTGGGATCTCAGGTGCTGCAAGATGGCAGAGGGAAAGGTGTGGGTGGATAGGAATAGGCAGAAGGGTACAGAAGCAGGGAGCCCTGGGCAAGGAGGGCTGATGAGGTCACCTGTACAGTTCCAGAAAGGCCTTCCAGGGCCCCTCCCAGGTAACAGGGCCATAAACTTGCAGAATCCCAGCCCCTTTCTCTCCCTTGCACTCAGGGAACCCAAAAGGGACCACACCAAACTCACTAACTAAAGGGGAGAGAAAGTTCCCCTTAAAGAGCATTCAGAAAAATTAAGGTTTCAAAAACGTCACTGAAATGTACTAATAAGAGTGGTAAGCGTTTTACAAGTGTTTTTCTAGTATGTCAAAATGGCCAAAGGATTATTTTCTCCGAAATTGGACATACTGCACCGTATCAAACCGACATTCCAAAATCTGCTAAACTAATCCTAAAATAAACAAACAAAAAACCCCCTATAACCCTTCCCATAAACATCTTTCTCTAAGTATAAGTAGACTACTCGGATTTTAAAAGTGGTCTAAGCCAGGCGCGGTGGCTCATGCCTGTAATCCCAGCACTTTGGGCGGCGGAGTTGAGAGGATTGCCTGAGCCCGGGGGTTCGAGGCCAGCTTGGAGAGACCTCGTCTCTACAATAAATCAAAAAAATTAGCTGGCATCTACGTGCTGGCATGCCTGTAGTTCCAGCTACTTGGAAGCCTGAGGCGGAAGGATCGCCTGAGCCCAGCAGGTCGATGCTGTGGTGGCTGGGAGCCTGCCAGTGCATTCCAGCCTGGGTGACAGAGTGAGACTCCAACCCCCCCCTCCCCCAAAAAGTGGTCTAATTACAAAGTTCCTTCCGGCCCGCCTTGTGTGCGAGGCTCTGCATCCACTAGAGGAGTGAACTTGGGCTAGTGCTATCCCCAGTCTCAGACCCCGCAGTTGTCCCCTGGGCGGGAGACCCCTACTCTCCCCGCCTGCTGGCGGTGAGGACCCCAAATGAAACAATGAATGGGGGAAACAGCTACTCAGTTCACATGCGAGGTGTCATCGTTTTCTCCAAGTGTGACTAGCGCGCTGCTTGGCCCGTCGCTTGCCGTCGGGACTCCGCCCTCCGGGCCTGGTGCTTTTGGGCCGCCCAGTCAGCGGCCTCCAAGCCCTGCTCGAAAGCCGGGCGAGGGCGGCGGGCGGCCATCGGGGTCCGACGCGGGCCAGGCGGTGGGCTGGAGGCGGCGCGCGCGGAGGCTGCGCCCGGGGGCCTCCCGCCAGCCGGGCGGGGCGCAGCCCGAGCCCCTCGCGCAGGCCCACGAGGCTGCCGCGGCCAGGCCCGTCCGGGCGCCCACGGGGCCGGGGGCGCTTACCCGGGCGGGCGCCGCTTCGGCCATGGCGGCCCGCGTCCCTCGCTCGGCTGCGGTTCTCGGGCCCGGCCGGTCGGGCCTGGCGCGGCGCGGCGCGGCGGCGACGGCGGAGGCGGAGCGGGAGCCGCCCAGCCTCGGAGCTACTGCCGGGCGGCCGCGAACTGCGTCCCGAGCCACGTGCCCCCCACGGCCCTTTAAAAAAGAGCTGCGCTCGGCGGCCGGGCCCGAGGGCGCGCACAGCGCCCCCTGCAGCCCGTAGGACCGCACGCCCCGGCCGCCGCCCCGCGCCCGCCGGCGGCCTTCCGCGCCCGCGGGGCCCGGGACGCCGGCGCGGCCGCCCACTCTCGCCGGGGGTGCGGGAGGCCACGCCGAGGCGCGCGCGCCGCGGCCTCCAGCCGGGCTCCGTCGGGCGGCGGCCACCCCCGCGCGGGCGCGGCCTAACCCCTCTCCAGGGTGCTGGGCCGCGTCCCACGCGGGAGCCCCGGAGAAGGGGCGGGGAAGGAACCGCGCAGAAAATCTCGAAACTTCGGGAGCAAAAACTGTGTTGCGGGAGGAGCGCAGTCCCTGCCCGGCCATCTCAAGTGCGTTCAGATTTGCTGTTTTCGCGCCTCTCGTGAACCCGAAGTGACTTCATTAGTTTGGGAAAATGAAAAAGTGTACATCGTGCGCCCAGGGGAAAGCCAGGGAAGCATAGATAAAAGTTTTAAAACTCCCCTTTTGGTTTCCCAGAACAAATGTGAAGACTTTAGGAGAAGTGTGTTTCACTTAAAAAAAATTAAAATTAAAAGGCCTCCTCTCCCTGTTGGGTGGGGACTCTTGAGTCTCTTCCTCCTCCCACGGGGCCTGCTCCCTGAGATCCTTGCTGGGAATCCTTCAGTAGCTTTGGCTCCAGGCTGGGATCAAAGCAAGTGTAAATCAATCCATCCCTAAGTCGGGCCCGCAGGCATCTTGTTTAAACCCTCAGTCTGGGGCTCATTTTCCTCAAGACGTGCTGAGGCGTCGGTTTTTGTTGAGTCGGAGTCTCACTCCGTCGCCCTGGGTGGAGCGCCGGACACACTCACGGCCAGCCCAGCGTCGACCTGCTGCGCTTCGGCAATCCTTCCGCCTCAGCCTTCCAAGTAGCCGGAACTACAGTGCTGCGGCATCTTGAATAAAACGTTGTTTGCAAGCTAAGCTTTGTTTTCTGTCTTTTCTGCATTTCTCATTCATCTTATGGTCTTCGTCTAACACGCCAACATACTCTTCCCACAAGAAATCTGCAATTTTGTTTCTTGGTGTGTGTTTGGGACTGTTAGTTTGCTTTTCGTATTTTCTTTTAGGGTGGGTGAGAAGATTATTTCCGCAAATAACTGATCCAAGCACAAGTGTGATCAACGAACATAGGAAGAACATAAAGAAACTGATACCCTTTCTCAGTAAGGCGCACCCCTAGAATCTGGGGCAAGGTTAGGAAGGCTTTAACAAAAAGTCAAATCAATATTTAGCACTATTCATTTTGGAAATTCTCCTTGGAGTATCTCAACCTGAGACAAACTGCAAACGTGTGCTAAAGACATTAAGTGTCCCTAGGATCTCATCAGGGTCAATACATTAAGGATAAATAAATACTGGCAAATTGTGACCTTATAACAGTTAATGTCCAATATAAACAGAATGGGTCTGGGAAAATGACTGGAGATGAAGAATATGTTAGTATTTAATGAGCTGTGTTCAAGGAAGAGTGCTAATTTTTCATAGCTGGTCTTAGTTTTTTAGAAAAAACGGTCAGGCACAATGGCTCTTGCCCTTAATCCTAACACTTAAGAGGGTTGAAGAGGGCGGACTGTTGAAGCCCAGCAGTTCAAGAGCAGTCTGGGCAACATAGTGAGATCTGTCTCTACAAAAATATTTAAAAATTAGGCATTGTGGCATGCACCTGTAGTCCCAGCTACTACGGCAGTTGAAGCAGGATTGCCTAACCCACAGGTGAGGGTGCCACTACACACCAGCAGGACACGAGTGAGACTCTGACTCAAAAGAAAAAAAAGAAATGCTCACATTAGTGGTGCTCGAACTTTAGTGTGCACCATGTTCACCTGCAGTGCTTGTTAAAATACAGACAGAATGCTAGATAAAAACCTCAGCGTTTCTAGGTCTGAGGCCAGAGAGGTTGGGGGTGATGAGAATCTGCATTTCTAACTAGTTCCTGGGAGATGCTGGTTCTGTTGGCCTGATGATCACAGTTTGAGAATCACAACACTGTTTATCAGGCTCCCACGGCTTCTTCACATTCCCAGGTTCACATTTTATAAGTATATTTTTGAAACACACACTTTGCACCATAATGGGGTTTTCAAGCAGAACAACCTGGGTGTCAGGCCAGGTATAGCTCTGATATAAATTAAAATTATTCACCTTTCATTGGTAATCTGTCTCTGGTGAGCTTGCTTCTTTTTAGATCATATTTCCAGGGCCTGGATACCTTGGGTGAACAGACAGCATTCAGTGGAAGTCCAGCTTCTGGAGTGATGAGGTTCAGGTCACTTTGAAACAGCAAGTTATCAGCCTCTGTTGCTGAAGATGGGGTCATCGGAGGATGAGGGCCACCAGAGGCGCACTTAGCATCACTCAAAGTAGGGTCAGGACACTCAAGTGCTATTGTCCCCACCATAACATCCTCAACCAAAAGATAGGGGCAGCTCAGAGAATTCCTGTGGCTCACCTCAACCTCCAATCCAGGCATGTCATTAGATTAGGCAGTGGACCCACACAGAATTATAAAGACATCGGGAGGGGAAGCATTAGTAAGGGAAACCAGAAGTACAACCAAGTCCCCCTTCCTCCGTGAAGCTTCCCTATTTCAGACAACATTGAGCTCTTTATTCTGTGAACACTCATTATACTTTTCATTCAACAAACATTTGGTGAGCACCTACATGTGAAGCACCCGTGCTCACAGATGTGGAGGCTGATGGGACATGGTTCCTGACTTCCCAAAGCATCCCATCCTGTGGACTGTCCATTGGTGGTCTTTTCCATCGCTCCCTTCCCACTGCAGCTGCACCCAGTCAAGCAGGTTTTCACTGGCTTTGCTTGGTCTCACTCAAAAACCTATTAACAGAGAAAAGGTGCCAAAAAGATGTATACATACTTTAAGAAAGGATAAAACTGTATTAAAATTGTAATACTCAATATATACCTGCCTGTTGCAAGGTGATGCTAGCATTTGAGCAAACATACTACACATTGCTACCATAATTCTATTAAACTTCGAAAAGTAATACATAAATAACATCTCTTAAAATGTATACACATTTTTTTGGCACCCCAGAATTTCATCCAATTTTTTAAAAAGACATGATATAATTCTTATTCGATTAGTATTCCCAAATCACAGCTAGAATCAGAATCAGGTTGTTCTTTTGCTCAAAAGGTCGTTCTTTTGCGAGAGAGAGAGAGAGACTTACACAATAAATGACAGGAAGCCCAATGTGGCAACAGCATGACTTAGGGTGGAAGGAGAAAAAAACGCAAGTGTGGGATATGTTGTCGAAGTCTTGCATTCTATACAAAAAAGTTTTGCTTTTTATCAGTAGCTGCTGAAAGCCATTGCAAAGTTTTGAGGACAGCTCATGTCCAACTGTGTTCAAGGACAATTCTGGTAGCAAAAAGGATGTGACCAGTCAGGTTGCTGAGTGATCATTAGGACCCTCACTGTGGGAGTAAGGAGAAAAGACAGGATAGGTGAGACTAACATTTGGCATCTAATTCTTGGTGTTGACTTAAATCTATTCTGACTTGATCACTCTGTCCTTCTGATAGTCTATTCCCCGTTTCCTCCTCAGCACCTAGCAGGGCAGGTTTTGTTTGAGTTGGAGTCTCACTCTGTCACCTAGGCTGGAGGGCAGTGGCACACTCCTGGTCACTACAGCATCAACCTGCTGGGTTCAGGTGACCCTCCCCCCGCCTCAACCTTCTAGGCAGCTGGAACCACAGGCACGCGCCATCATGCCTGGCTAATTTTTTTATTTATTGTAGAAATGTGGTCTCGTCAAGTTGCCCAGGCTGGTCTTGAAACTGTGGGATCAGGCAATCCTCTCACCTCAGCCTCCCAAAGTGCTGGGATTATAGGCGTGAGCCACCACGCCCAGCAGGGCAGGCTTTCAATGCAGGATAGCTTAAGTGGGCAAGAAGAGGCTAAGTTTTTATATGACTCAAGACAGCGCTTCTATGTACAGAGAAATACCTGGAGAGCCTGTTAAAATGCAGATTCGGATTCGGTGTGTCTGGGAGAGGGCCTCAACCCTGTCAAGCTCCTAGGAGAGGCTGATGTAGCTGGTGCAGAGGCTACACTTGGGGCTCAAAATGCAACTGTTACACTCAGGTACTTTCTGGCAGAAGCAACAGCCCGCAGCCAAGCTTGTAGGCTCTGAGCAAGAGGGTCTGGGCTCACATCACCGCTGCCATGTTAGTTCACTTCTCAGGCCTCTTCCCACATCTCATGTATAAAGTCAGGTAAAATACTCACCACACAGGGCTACATGAGGACGTAAAGAACTTAAAACAGTGCCTACCAGCAAGTGCTCAACAAATGTTAGCAGTAGTCCAACAGCTTGATACAACAGAAACTTAACTTGTCTGGAGAACCAAAACTGTATCTTGTACTTCACTTTCCCCCCCACAATGCAAAGCACAAGTCTGGTCATACTAAAACACTCAACAGTTGGGAAGTGAGAATAATCAAGGATGGGACAGAGAGAGTATCTATAACGCAAAAGCTTGGGGGTAGGAAAGGACTGTAGAAAAACCTAGGAGAAGCTCCAGAGGTTTATCTACATGTAACAAAGCCACACACCTCGCACAGTGCTTGCCCTGTTATGACTTCCCTGCATGCTCACTTTCTGTAACAAGATAATCCTATGCCTTACAGCGACTCAAGTGTCCTATTTGTTCATTTTTATCCTCACATCCCACTCACTCTCCCCAGGGACAACTATGTCTTTAATGTGTATCCTTTTTGTTTCTAAGTGTTCTTACAAAATGCTTTGTGTGCATGTATTTTTAATTTACATAAAAGGTGTTATATAATAGATCTTGATTTCTTACCTTTTCCACTCAGCACTGTATGTTTAAGATCGAGCCAGGTGGCTACACGTATACCTTGAGCCAATGTCCCACGACTGCCTGACACTTCCCTGGGGACACACTATATTTCAACTACCCTTTCTATCTCCCAATAGCCATCACCCAGATTGTCTCCAGCTCTCCACCGCCATAAGTAGGGTCATTCATGCCCTCTCCTTGTCTTCTGTCCTACGTTTAAGTACAGGACCGGCTATGCGGTCAGACCCCACTCCCCCCACCCCCCGTCATCACTCCAGGTCAGGCACCCCTCCTCCACCTTGGCCCTGTTCTCAACAAATGAAGAAGCTGAGCACAGTGGCTCACGCCAGTAATCCTAACACTTTGGGAGGTGGAGGCAAGAGGAATGCCTGAATCCAGGGGTTCAAGACTAGCTTGGGCAACTTGGCGAGATCACATCTCCACAATATATTAAAAAAAAAAAATTAGCTGGGCATGGTGGCACATGCTGGTGGTTCCAGCTACTTGGAAGGCTGAGGCAGGAGAATTGCCTGAGCCCAGCAGGTAGAGGCTGCAGTGGCTGCGAGTGTGCCACTGCACTTCAGCCTGGACAACAGAGTGAGACTCAGACTCCAAAAAAAAATAGAGAAAAACACCTCATATGAGCCTTTTTTTCCCCACTAGTAGCAAATTTTATTCTAGGCAACTGCAAATTATCCAAGGGGACATTCACAATGACCCAGGAGCCCTCTCCCATCTCCCCCGACTGCCATGGAATATCCAACACTCCTGAGAGACAAGCATCTTCGTGCTTCTTCTCGATCATTTCTGGAATAGCCAATCCCAGAATGAATTTGGAAGTATAATCTGAACAGCCTCAAGTAAAGACTTGTTAATGGGAACAAACTCAAATAACCACTGGTACAAGCTGAATGACCTTAAGTAACAAAGTAGTCTCTACTCTGGGAGGCTGCAGAACCACAGTAAGGACAGGGTGGGCAGGAGAGAGGGGTCACACCTAAACTCTCAGAACCAGAGCCCTACTCTCAGCAACGTCACTGGAATTTTTCTTTCCAGCAGGGGCTGCAGGGTCTCCCCCTCTGACTCTCTTCCTCTTGGTCCTTTTAAAACAGCCCCGTTCAAAAGCACCATGCACCCCCCACAAGAGGAAGCCCAGTACCACGCCCCCTGCTCTCCAGCCTAAGTAAGTGTGGATGGGCTGAAAGAGCCCCATGTGCAATTCCCTCCCAGAGGGTAGGCCCAGTCCCCATGTTAGGAACAACTTCTACAACTCTGGAAATTTAAAAAACAAATGTTGGGCTGTATTCTTTAAAAATCAACTAAAATCTAACTTCAAAAAGGGTTCTTCAGGGCAGGGTAAGCAGTTCATTTAAATTATTTCTTCTACTTGTTATTAACAAAAACACTACAAAAAAGGAGGAAATGGAGGTTATGTTCCCCAGAACTCTTCCACATTCCCCTGTGGCCTGACTCAACCCTATGGGAAGACATGAAATGCTGGGGCAAGACCTCAAACCGGCCATCAGTCCCTATAGGGTCAGAATGCCAATCCCAGCCCACAAGCATCCGCATGGATGGGAAAACCAGAGACCCGAAGGTGCCAAGAAACAGCAAACTCAACAGCAGAGTAAAGACCTGGCCCTGGACTCTTCCTTTTCCACAGGGTTTTCAGAACAGCCTTTGAACTTGGCTTGGTACTTGGACAAGGGAAGGCAAATCAGAAGCAACTCCCCTCAGGAGGAAGTCAGTCCCTGACTCTGCACAGTGTCTCTTCGGGGGGATCAATGCCACCCCCCTCCGCCCCCCGGACGGGCGAGGGGCAGGCATCCTTAAAGCAGGCCATTGGGCCTTCCAGGCTCTAGGGCCAGCCCGCCCCGCTCCCGCTGGTGGATCTTCTGGTGCTGCAGGAGGTGCTGCTTCTGGACAAAGCTCTTCTCACACTCGGTGCAGCTGTAAGGCCGCTCGCCTGTGTGGATGCGCTGGTGCCGTACCAGGTCAGACGGATGGCTGAAGCTCTTGCCACAGTAACCACAGATGAGGGAGCTTCGGCTTTTCCTCCAAGGGATATGGCCAGGCAGGGCAACCAGGCTGTTAGGCGAGAACCTCTCCTGTACACGTTGGCCACCACTGGGCCCCTCCTGCAAGTGGCAGCGCTGGTGGGTCACCAGGCTCACCCTGCAGCTGAAGCTCCTCAGGCACACGTCACATTGATGTAGTTTGGCCTTCTTGGTCTGTGGTTTAAGCCGTGGCCTGGGCCTAAGGCTCTCCTCTGGCTCCTCAGGCGTGTAAGACTTCCACCCCGAATGGCTCCGCAGATGTGTGGCCAGCTGCTGCTTGTAGCGGAAGCTGATCTCACACTCAGAACATTCGTAGGGGCCAGAAGCGTCCCTTTTCAGCTTCAGGCCCTGCCCACATTCCTGACCCAGCTGTGCCTGTCTATGAGATTTCTGCCTTGGGCAGCCCAGAGTTCTGCCACTGTTAGGGTTTCTACTGCCCTCAACAGACTCCTCTAGATTAGAGTCCCCAGCACCTGTTTCCAAGAGGACAGAACTGCCCTGACCACCCCAGAGTTCAGTCTGCTCCGGGCTCAGGAAAGCCTGCTCTTCAGCGATGCCTGAGAACACTCCAGGGAGATTTGCAGAGCCTTCCTGCGTATACTGTAGCTCCTGTTTGATCATGACCCCATCTGCTGCAAAGAGGAATAAGATCAACAAAAGATCACTTTCTAGCACCTTTGGTTTCTTAGGAGTCAAACATACATCTGCGGATTTCAGAAGCATGCTAGAAACAGGTGAATTACAATCCAGAGGAGGATGAGACTGACTAGATTCCAAGACTTGGGGAAAAAAACAACCCTATATTTGTGTATAGATATGTTGGTTGGAAATTTGAATATATTACTTTCTTATAGAACTAGAATTATAAATGATAATTCTCCAAGCTTATCTACAAATTTATATTTAATCCCTGTGAAAATAACAAAATACACTGTAATTACACTAATTTGATAGTGTTAAAATAACAAATTTGAATGAGTAAAGATAAATAAACTAGACCTACAGCTTAAAAATCCATGTATCCAGCTGTTCTTCCTGCATAACCTCCCCAAATGACCCGATAAATGCTTTTCCTGTATTGCCTTCCCTCCTGAAGCTCTGACCCATCCACCTGCAATGTCCCGCAGGTGACTACAACCTATATGCACTTTATTTCTGTAAGGCATGAAGAAGTATGATTTGGTCATTAGTCTTAAGGACCTCACAGAGTGGTAAGAGTTAAGACATACACATAGCAGGTGAACTATTGACAGTCATATTTGCTTGTCTGGAACAAGCAAATGCCAGGTGAGGTTACCAACAGTCAGTGTTTGGCAGTTCAGCAGTGGGAAAGCTCACAATAGGCTGCAGAGAGTTGTGAGAGTGGGGATGAAATGTTTTGGAGCCACTCACCTGGGTGAGCACCAGGGCCTTCCTCCTCCAAGTCACCCAGCATCTCTGTACCCAACTCCGCTTCTCCCTCTGGTTGGCCAAGGACCTCTGGGTTGGAAATAGCACAGTGTGGGTCCAGGAGAGTAAAAGCTCACTGCACACTGGTCACTGAACAAGGTGACCAGTGGTAGGAAGTGGGTACTAAAAACTACAACAGATTCAAAGGCTACTATTCTTGTCACTCTCCCCTAACAGTTTGGGACCCTTAGAAAATTCTGGCCAATCCTAATGATCAGTTCAGTTAGCTGCTGCTTGCAGTGCTCCGCTGTTGTGGTGGCTCAGGCAGGTGGTGGCAGAGCCACTGCTGTCCTCCCCAGCACCCCCACCACCACTTCTCCATGTGCATACAGCTTAAATCTTGCCAATACTTCCTTCAGGGAACCCAAGTTCATCTTTGCTAAGGCACTGAAAGGTAAGGTGGGCACTGGGACAGACAAGGAAACAGCCATGGGTGAGCATGTGACCCAGCCAAGGTCACAAGGACACCTCTCCAGCCCATTTTCTACTTTCTGCCCCCTTGTTCTGCTCCGAGAATAATGGCCTTCTTGATACTCCTCCATGTACCTAGGTTTAAAAGATTTTGTCCACCAAACAAAATGCATTTTTTATGTAACAGGTAGCATTTTACATACAAGGGTTTACACCTACAAAGCTGCACTTGCAATCAACATGACATAAATAATGAGACCACAATGACCAGTCATAATTCAGCCAACTGCCAAGAAATGCTTCTGGGTAGCCTGTGCTAACCGTCTCATTCCAGGTAATTTACATAGGATTTTTGTCAAATAGTCTTAAATTTTACTTTATTTTTATTTATTTAACTTTTTTGAGTTGGAATCTCATTCTGTCACCCAGGCTAGAGTGTAGTGGCACACTCACAGCTACTGCAGCCTTGATCTGCTGGGCTCAGGCAATCTTTCCACCTCATTCTTCCAAGTAGATGGAACTACAGGCACACACCCCCACACCCAGTTAATTTTTATTTTATTGTAGACACGCAGTCTCACCAAGTTGCCCAGGCTGGTCTCAAACCCCTGGGCTCAGGCAATCCTCTCACCTTGGTCTCCTGAAGTGCTGGGATTATAAGTGTGAACCACCACGCCTGGCCTCAAATAGTCTTAAATTTTAAAAACAGTATGAGGAACCCTAGCCACATCACACTATAATGTACATGATAACATCTTATCTATTAGAAAATATTACTGGCTGGGCACGGTGGCTCACACCTATAATCCGAGCACTTTGGGAGGCCCAGGCAGGAGGACTGCTTGAGTCCAGGGGTCCAAGACCAGCCTGGGCAACATAGCAAGACCTTATCACCACAAAAAAATCACAAAATTAGCCAGGCGAGATGGTGTGCACCTGCAGTCCCAGCTACTCAGAAGGCTAAGGCAGGAGGATCACCTGAACCCAGGAAGTCAAGGCTGCAGTGAGCTGTGACTGTGCCATTGCACTCCAGCCTGGGTGACAGAGTGAGATCCTCATGCAGAAAAAGAAAATATTATCAAGAGCTGACTTTGTGACCACAAATACAAAAGGCAACACACTGCGAACTTTCCAAAAGTCTCTGTAAATGGGAAGTCCTGAAGAACTCCCATTTCTCAAGCCAGCACAGGTTAAACAGAGGATCCAGAGCCAATGAGAGTCACAGGTGTAGTCTAAATCACAGCCAGGGGTCAGGAATGGTAGGATGTCTGAGGGAGAAAACTGCTACTCACTCAGAGAGACCAGTGTCTCATAGTTGCTCTCCATCACATTTCTGTATAGCTCCTTCTGCCAGTCCTCCAGATTCTCCCACTCCTGCTCAGAGAAACAGACGCCATCATTCTCCAGTGACCTGGACATCTGGAATCACAAAGGCCACAGTGACTACCTCTACTCACAGCCATGAAGGAAAACTGAGAATCTTAGATAGCAAAGGGCTGGGCTCCCCTTCTCATCCAACTTTTAATCCTCAATGGGGCTACCTTGGGGGCTTCCCCCTTGCTGCCTGGGGGCAGCCGCAGGACCCAGAAGTTTCTGTTGCGCAGCAGGTTCTCCACGTTCTCCAGCCGCCTCTGCAGCAGCCCGTACTCCTGCAGCAAGGTCCCCAGCATGGCCCACTTGCCCTCCAGCTGGTTCCCAAACTCCACGGCTGTCTTCTCACAGTCGGCCAGCTTCTTCTCGGTTGTTCCTGTCCGCCCCTCCAGACTCTGCAGCCGGGCAGCCTGGGACTCCATCTTCTTCTCCACAGCCTGAATAGCAGCCACGACGGTCCAGAGTGAGATCTCAGTTGTCTGAAAATACGAGCTTTTTTCTGTTGCTTGCGAAGGAGGTGTGGAAGAAGCTAACGGTGTGGAGCGTCGCTTTCTCCTGTGCTGAAGGACCAAAGACACAGGGTCAGTTGGACAAGTTCATTTCCAAACATCAAGTAAAGCAAGCAATGTCCAAGTCCAAAGAGTACTCAGAGCTACCAAGATTCTTTTTTTAATTAAAAAAAGTCACGTTCTTTTTTTTTATTCTGATACTGAAAATTATATGTAGACTTATAACTGGAAAATATTAAGGGTAGAAAGAAAAAATTAAGTAAAATACCACCATATAGAAACAACTGTTAAAATTTTGGTATATTTCCTAAAAGCTTTTTTCATCTTTTAGTTTATTTCTTTTATAGCAAAACTGAAATCATACTGTCCACATTATGCTACCTGAGTTTCACACTTAGCATATTCTATGAGACTTTCCTATGTCAGTGTTCTTTTTTAAACCAATTATCTATTTAATATTATGGACTATATGATAAATGATGACATTTACTTCCACTCTTCCCTTCACCCCTGCTAGACTTAATAGTTGATCACATCACCCGTTTGAAAACCTTTCAATGGCTCCCTACAATAAAAACAAAATTCCTTAGCAGGGCCTACAAAACATAACTCATTCATCTTTACACTCTAGCAGCTGAGACGGTGAATACATCCTTAATACACATTTACTGAAAAGATGTGGCTAAATATACAGACATTTTCCTTATAATTTTCATTTTTATGATCTGTCCCTGATAGTAGAAAATCACTGTAGCTGAAGCTCAAAATTACTAAAGCTAACACTGGGGAAGTCTTTCTGTAGCTTCCCCTTGCCCCACTGTCCTACTACATATTCACCTCTGTCCTAATGTCCCAAAGCTTCATAATCTTTTATATAGCACACACTTTATTCAAGGCTGCTTCTCTAACCACAGTAAGGCCACTGAGACCAAGACACTGGCAGGAAATATATTTGAAAGAACTGTGAAAATGCAGTGGCTCACATCTGTAATCCCAACACCACTTTGGGAGGCTAAGGCAGGAGTGCTTGAGGCCAGGAGTGTGAGAGGGAGAGAGGGAATGAGGGAGTGGGGGGGAAGGGGGAAGGGAGGGGAGAGAAGAAAGACAAAGGGTCAGGGATCACATTCTGGAGAAACAAGGGACAAAATGAAAATGATTAGCCCAGAACTGAACACTTAAGTTTGGCCACAACCTATCCCAATTATTCAACTCCGTTAATTCATCATGGAACACGACACAAAAAGTTTAAATATTCCTCTCCCACAAAAGATGTAAAGAAAAATGTAATGTAAAAGACAAATACAAACGAAACTAAACAAAATATTAAATTGGATAAATTCATTTCATCATGCTTGTTTTGCTTCTAACTTTAAGTCTCTAAGTCTCTAGATATTTGGAGTCTCCTCCTCTTTCCTTTCTGTGGCCCAGCATTTTGTTGTTTGCTAACACTCTCTCCAGCAGGAAGATAGTTCAGGACCTAAGCAATGAAATGACTCCCTCTTCCACAGAATTAGGACTGAAAAAAATGGGTAAACCACATTTCTTCTTTTCTTCTGTTTTGAATAATCTAGCATGATTGAAAACTCAAATGTTCACCAACCATTGAAAGGACAAACAAATTGTGGTCCATCCAATCTTATGGGTTGAAATCGGTCTCCCCAAAATGGTATGTTGAAGACCTAACCCTTAGGACCTCAGAATATGACCTTATTTGGATATAGGGTCGTTCCAGAGGTAATCAAGTTAAAATGAGATCATTACGACAGGCCCTAATCCAATGACTGGTGTCCTTATAAAACAGGGGACATTTGGACAAAGAGACAGACACACAGAGGGGAAGATAATGTGGAGGTACACACAGGAAGAAGATGGCTACTATAGTTGGGCTGTGGTTTGTCCCCGCCAAAATCCATGTTGAAATTTTATTCCCAATGTGGCAGTGTTGGGAAGTGGAGTCTAGTAAGAGGTACCTGGGTCATGAGGAAAGATCCCTCGTGAATAGACTAATGCCCTCCCATAGGGGCAAGTGAGTTCTTGCTCTGGCAGGAATGAGCAAGTTCCTGTGAGAACAGGTTGTTCAAGAGTCTGGCTTCCAGCTTCATTTCTTGCTCTTGCTTCCTCTTTCACATGTGCTCTCTTTACACATGCCTGCTCCCTTTCCACTTTTTGCCATGAGTTGAAGTATCATGAGGCCCTGACCAGATACAGTTGCCCAATCTTGAACTTTCTAGCCACCAGAATTGTGAACTAAACAAACTTATTTTCTTATAAATTACCCAACCTCAGGTATTCTGTTATAGCAATACAAAATAAACTAACATGATGACCACATCAAGATGAAGGCAGAGATGAGAGTTATGCTGCCACAAACCAACAAAACACATGAGGCCACCAGAAGCTAGGAGACAGGCATGAACCTCATAAGGAACCAACTCTGCAGACACCAGAACCTCAGACTCCCAGGCTCCAGAACTGTGAGATAATAAGTTTCTGTTGTTTAAGCCACCCAGTTTGTGATACTTTACTACAGCAGCTCTAGGGAAGGAATACACTATACAATAGACTACTAAGCAATAAAAAGGAACAAAAACCACTGACACATGTAATAACATGCTAAGTGAAAGATGTCAGGCACAAAAGGCTACATACTGTATTTTACTTATATGATATTTGGGAAAAGGCAAAACTATAGAGACAGAAAGCAGAACAGTGGTTGCCAGAAACTGAGGGTAGGAGAAAGAGATTGATTGCAAAAAGACATGAGGGAACTTTCTGGGAAAACGGAAATATTCTCTGTCTTGGTAATATAATAGCTACACATTTATCAAAACTCTTTGAACTACATGCCTAAGAGTAAATTTTACTGTATTTAAATGTTATCTCAATAAATAGACCTTAGAATGTCAAGGTAAGAAAAAATGTTAGTTGTAATAGAAAGCACCATAAACAAAGTCTAAAAACAAATAGAGAATATTTGTAAACAGGATATGAAGTGGAAAGAAAAAGTAAATAACTCAAAAATAAAACTGCATATTATAATTCATTTATGAAAGTATAAATGCAGGCAATCAATAAACAAATGAAAAGACAACTACCTACAATATGAAATGCAAATACAACCAAGTGAAACCACTTTTCACCCAGTGAACTGACACACATGAAAAAGAGAAAGACAAGATCCTTTTGTAGTTCATAAGCAGAATGATTGCGTGTGAGATGTGCCTCCCTTAACCTTGCTAATAGATGAGTAACACATTACTCATATGACGTGAAAAAAGAAAAAGACAAGGAGTAACATTCCAAGCTGACCATAATGTGGTAAACTGACACTTTCATAACACTCCTGGAAGGAATGAAAAATACCACAAACTCTTAACAGAAGGAAATCTCAAGTTATTAAAAACCCTTTCACCTAGCAACCCACTTAGGGAATATAACTTACAAAAATGACTGGCATTAAAATTTAATGATATGCATATAAAGATGATTACTGGTAACACTTTTTCGAATGGTCAAAACCCAGAAATAACTTAGGTACACATTAATAAGAGAATGGTTAAATTGTGGCACAAACAAAGATATATTAATAAAAAGCAGTTAGATCTATATATATGGTTTGGAAAAGTGTTCATCATACATTGATAGGTTAAAAACTCAACTTTTAGGAAAATTCATTCATTCATTCATTTATCTGAGTTGAGGTTTCACTCTGTTACCCAGACTGGAATGCAGTAGCACAATCACAGCTTACCACAGCCCTCCATCTCCTGGGTTAAGGCAATCCTTCTGCCACAGGCTCCCAAGTAGCTGGGACTACAGGCGCACCACCACACCCAGCTAAGTTTTTCATTTTTTGTAGAGACAAGGTCTCACTATGTTGTTCAGGCTGGTCTCAAACTCCTGGGCTCAAGCAATCCTCCCACCTTGGCCTCCCAAAGTGTTGGAATTACAGGCATGAGCCACTGTGCCCAGCAAAATATATCTATTATGTCCCATTTTCCTAAAAAAGCAAAAATATGTGTGTATATGTTTGTTTCAGCCTAAAGAAAGGTTTAGAAAGATATCTGCCAAATGAACGTTAGCATGGGTTACCCTCGGGGAATGAGGAAGAGAGATTTTACTCTTTCATTAAAAACAATCACTTGTTTGACTTTTCAATAAACTTTTCATAATTCTTTTTTTCTTCAATTCAATTTTTTTTTTTTTAAGTTGGAATCTCACTCTGTCACCCAGACTGGAGTGCAGTGGCACGCTCACGACCACCACAGCCTCGACCTGCTGGACTCCAGCGATCCTTCCGCCTCAGCCTTCCAAGTAGCTGGAACTACAGGCGTGTGCTACCACGCCCGGCTAATTTTTTAAAATTTATTGTAGAGATGAGGTCTCGCCAAGTTGCCCAGGCAGGTCTCGAACCCGTGGGCTCAGGCAATTCACTCACCTCAGCCTCCCAAAGCGTGGGATTACAGGCTGAGACACCGAGCCCGGATCTTAAATTCAATATTTAAGAACATTCTTGAAGATGAGAATACACTTATGCTGACCATATTTCTAAATTTTCTGGCACAGTCCTGCCTTTGAAAATCATATTAGCTGGGCACAGTGGCTCACACCTGTAATCCCAGCACTTTGGGAGGTGGAGGCAAGAGGATTGCCTGAGCTCAGGGGTTTGAGAATGCCTGAGCAACACAGTGAGATGTCATTTCTACAATAAATCAAAATATCAGCTGGGTGTGGTGGCACGTGCCTGTGGGTCCAGTTATTTGGAAGGCTGAGGCGGAAGGATTGCCTGAACCCAGCAGGCCGAGGTTGCAGTGGCTGTGAGCATGGCCCTGCACTCCAGCCTGGGTGAAAAGGGAGACTCTGACTCAAAAAAAAAAAAGGAAGAAAATCATATCGTCAGATCATGTATCAAACAATGGGCATATTTATGGTCTGAAAACCTCATCATCATTAAGTACAAAATACAGTCCCATTAAGGAAACTATAATCTGCTTGAGTGAAATACAAAACAATTAAATAACATTCTAAAGTAATACTTGTTAGACTACATGACATCTGAGGTCATTTCCAGCCTTGAGATACTACTACTTTCTAATAGTGAATAGTTTAAAAAGGAATACTTAAACAATACATAAAAAGAATAAAGTAGAGACAACAAATATTCATATAACCACCAGTCATGTAAAACACACACACACATACACACACACACAATTACCTCTGATATCCTTTGTGTGACTTTGAATTTTGTTTTTCAAGATTAATTGCCTTTTTTCATGTTTCCATGTTTGTTTCCAAAACAAGATGTTCTTTAGTTTTGCATGTTTTAGGATTTTGTATAAATGGAATCATTCTTCTACAACTCCTAAAAAACCTGTTGTTCCATGTGGCTGTAATTAATTCACTTTCACTGCTGTATAATATTTACTGTGTGACTATACTGTAATTTATTTTCCCATTCCTCTACTGATGATTACACATTTTTGTCATTACAAACAGTGCTATGTTGAACAGGACTGTACATGGTTCCTAGCACACACACATGAGCAAGAGTTTCCCTACTGTCTTCTAAACACTTTATAGTTTTTTCTTTTACATTTAAGTACTTATCTCAACTAGAACTGATACGTATGTACAGTGCAAGACTCAATTTCCCAATCAATAAATCTAACACTAATGAAAAAATCCATCATTTACCCACTGATCTATAATGTTATTCTCATCACAAATGAAGTTTTCATACATATAGTCTACCTGGCATCTTTATTCTGCTCTACAGGCCAATTTTTCTATCACTTTATCAATATTAGTCCTAATGACCACAGCTTTAAGATAATTATTGACATCTGGTAAGGCAAGTCACACTTCCTTGTTCTACAGGAATATCGTGACTATTTTTGGCCCATTGATATTAAACAAACTTGAAGACTTTTCACAAAAATATCTTTAGAGATTTTGTTTGGAATTACATCAAGTCCACAGATAAATCTGAGAAGTGACATTTTTAGAATAAAATGTTTTAATCCAGCCAGCCACAGTGGGTTATGCCTGTAATCCCAGCACTTTGTGAGGTGGCGGTGAGAGGATCACCTGAGCTCAGGGGTTCAAGGCCAGACTGAGCAACATGCTAAGACCTCATCTCTACAATAAATAAAAAAATAGCCGGGCATGGTGGCACATGCCTGTGGTTCCAGCTACTTGGAAGGTCAAGGCTGCGGTGGCTGTGAGCATGCCACTGCACTCCTGCCTGGGCAACAGAGTGAGACTCCAACTAAAAAAAAAAAAAAAAGCTTTAATTCTTACACGTAGTTTGCCTCTTCATTTGTATACCTTTCGATATTTCAACATATTCCCCAGGTACCTGCTCCAATCACTGACAGCTACATAACAAACATCGAAACACAGAAACTCACTGGATGCTTTCACTTAGTTTTAACCTTTAAGCTTTTGCAAGTGTACAATCAATGAAGTGAGGGTGGTAGGGGATATTTCCCAACTCATATTGTGTAAACTCAAATGTTAGGTTCTTCTTTGGAGTTAAACAGGCTCCTCAGTGTTTACAAGGTTATTTCAGAGTTTTGAAAACTGTTTTTCCCCTATATTTCTCTGTTCAATCTTGGCTGCCACAATCAGACAGACAGAAAGTGCGAGGACATTTTTTTCTTGCATCTGTAGTGGAAACCTTAGCAGCAGAAACTGCTCCAGATCCGCCAAATAGATGCATGGTTTGGTCATTTGTGTAATCTCTTGGCCTTTACTCATATTTTCCATCCTTTCTTTTAGCTTTAAATGTAATAAGCATAGCTATTCCATATTCTGAAAACCTTGAAGGTTGTCCATCATTTTTTGCTGGCTATTCCTCGTGGTTTTTCTTTGCTTGTTTGGTGATTTTTTATTTATTTTTTTACTATTTATTCCATTATTTTATTTTATTGTGAACTCATATATCTTACAACTTTAGTTATGAGAATTAGGTGAAGACTGAGTTACATGTATATTCCTCCAGAAAAGATTTGTGTTTATTTCAGATAGAAAGCTTGGGGTGCTACTTTAAACTCTTGGCTTGAGGTTTTTTGGACCACCCAGTTACCATGAATTCAAGCAACAAATCCACACAAGGGTCACCATGAATTTCAATAGACACAATTCAACTATTTCGAAAGCAAGCACTATGTTCTCTAGGCCTTCTAACCTCTTCTTAGTTCTTACCCACTTCCTACAAGAACCGAAAATAGTGCACGCTACTCATAGTGAAGTTTTCACCACAGACTCTCCTTAGTCCTCCATTTTCACAAAGAACTCACCTGATTCTGAAAGTGGTTCTGGACCAAGAAACGCTTCATTAAAAATCAATTCAATTAGGCAGGGTGCAGAGGCTCATGCCTGTAATTCCAATACTTTGGAAGGAAGGGGTAGGAGGACTGCTTGAGCCCAGGAGTAGGAGAACAACCTGGGTAACATAGCAAGACCTAGTCTCTACAAAAAATTTAAAAATTAGCCGGATGTGGTGGCAGGCGCCTGTAGTCCCAGCTACCCAAAAGGCTTAGGTGGGAGGATTGCTTGAGCCCAGGAAGCCAAGGCTATGGTCAGTCGTGATCGGGCCACTGCACTCCAGCCGGGTGATAAAGACCCCGACTCAAGAAAAAAATCAATTCCATCAGCCCTTTCCATTGCAAATCTTCCTGTATTACTACTGACTTTACTACTCTGAAATAGTATGAGAATATGGAAGGAACCTTGGAGATCATCCAGCAACTAATCCAACACTTTCAATGTAGAGATAAGGAAAAAGAGGTACAGAAAGGTGATACGGGTGCCCAAAATCACCCAATTAGGTAAGTGAGAGTTGAGTTATGGCTGAATTCCAGCTTCCCGACTCCACAGCCAAGATTTTGTTCACACCAAGATCCGTATCTTGACATTCCCTGAATGGGATGGTTGGGTGATAGGAAACTGAAGGAGAGAGAGCTTGGACAGCTCTACAAAGTCCAGTTACACTGTAGGTAACACCTGTCCCTGGGGAGAGGAAGTCCAGCCTGACTTTATTTATTTACTTAGAGTCAGAGTCTCACTCTGTCACCCGGGACCGCTGGACTCAGGCGATCCTTCCGCCTCAGCCTTCCAAGTAGCTGGAACTACAGAAGCACGCCACAACGCCCCGCTAATTTTTTGATTTATTGTAGAGAGAAGTCTCACCAAGTTGCCCAGGCTGGTCTCGAACCCCTGGACTCAAGCAGTCCTCTCGCCTACGCCTCCCAAAGTGCTGGGATTACAGGCTTGGGCCACCGAGCCCTTCAACCTGTGGCTGCAACTCCAGTACAGAAACCACTAGCACGAAAGTGTGGCAGAAGAAACGTGCAACGCACGGCTGGTCGCAGACAGGCAACGAGTCGTGAGGGCTCCGGGGCACCAGGTGAGCTCACTGGTAGCGAGGGAGCCCCACGGTTCCCAGCCTGTGCCACGGCTGCAACCTGGAAACGAGCTGTCTTTTGGCACGAATGAAAATGTGTACGCAGGGTCACAAATCCAAGAACATGAAACAAGCCTGGGAGAAGTTTCGGGGCGAAGGCGCGCAGCGCCGAGGCTCCGACCCCAACGAGGATGGAACCGGAGAGGAAGAGGGCCGAGACTGAGGGTCGCGGAGAGAAAAATCTGTATTCACCCGCGCCAGCCAGAGCCCGGGGAAAACTGCCCGGACGGAGTCCCCCGCCACGAAGCCCCGCCCCGGGCAAGGGGACTCCGCCGCCCCGAACGCGCCCTCAAGGCTGCGCGAGGGCGCCTCTTACCCGAGCGGGCGCCGACTCCGCCATGACTCCAGTCGCCCCTCAACACCCGGGCAGCGCCTGAGAGTCCTCGGGCTGCGTGCCAGCCCTCTAGCCGCCCCAGAGCCTCCTGGAAGCCGCCACCGCCGCGGTGTTGATACAAGGTGCATTCTGGGAACGGGGCCCTCCCCGGCCCAAGACGGGCTTCAGCCGCTCATTCTCACTCAGCGGGAATCCTATTGCGCCGCCATGCGGCAGGAGGGCGAACAGCCGCTTGGAACTCCGGAGCGGGGAGAGCAGGGGCGGGAGCGGGGGAGCGGAGGCAGCGGGATGGGGGGTACCAAGAGGATGCAGTCCCTCAAAGTCAAGAACAGGTTCCGAATTTAAGGGAAGCCCACGGGCCTTTGTTGTATCTTCTGTGTGCTTGGCACTCTGCTAAATTCTTTGAGAGATTCAAAAATATGTAAAACTCAGACTATTTCTAGTTATCTAGTTGAGGAAGAGAGGTATGGTCTCAAATGGCAAGTGATTTTTATTCCTGAAGTTCGCCTGTTATTTGCCTTTTTAGAAACTAGAAACAGTCGGGCGCAGTAGCTCACGCCTGTAATCCCAGCACTTTGGGAGGCGGAGGTGAGAGGATTGCCTGTGTCCAGGAGTTCAAGACCAGCCTGAGAAATTTGGCGAAACCTCGTCTCTACAATCAACCAATAAAAAAATATTTTTTAAAAAAAATTAGCTGGCAGCCGGGCTCGGTGGCTCAGCCTGTAATCCCGCGCCTTGGGAGGCTGAGGTGAGTGGATAGCCTGAGCCCGCGGGTTCGAGACCCGCCTGGGCAGGCGAAACCTCATCTCTACAATAAATCAAAAAATTAGCCGGGCGTGGTAGCGCACGCCTGTAGTTCCAGCTACTTGGAAGGCTGAGGCGGAAGGATCGCCGGAGCCCAGCAG
>CAUYQG010267127.1:0-33293 GCA_963574415.1 Tarsius wallacei
ACACACTCATACACAAAATCAAAAGGAAAAAATTAAAAAACAAACAAACAAAAAATAACCTGTCCTTTTGTGGTAGGTTCTGTAATTGTGTCTCTCAGCTGTTCACAAGTAAGTCCTCTTCTCTCTCCTGTGGAGCTGTGGCCTTATTTACAATCGCCCTAATGTCCCACCTGGAGAAGGACGAGGAAGCACTGGAGGTGGGTGGGGATTCAGTCCTGCACTCCCACTCTCATATGGTCAGGGGATCCTCTCCAGTGGGTAGTACAGGATTGTCTCTTCCCCAAGTTCGGGTGGGTGGGGAACCCAGCCAGGCTCATCCTGGAGTAGATTCCTCCTATCACATTTGATTTCTATGCTCTGCCTGGGCTTGTCCCTTTCAGTTGTGCCCTAACCATGTGGGTCTGACAGTCGGAGGATTGCTGGGGAGGAAGACGCTGGGTCAGCCCTGGACTCACTGCTGATCTCTTTGGGGTTGTTTTTCATCCTTTTCTGGTCACACCCTTTGTCCTATGGCTTGATCAGGGTAGGGGGTGGGACTCCTAAGACCCAGCACTCATCTCGTCTCTCCAGAGTTTGTGCTTTTGGCATATTCCCTCTGGGTCACAATCAATCCCTGAGTAGTTAATCCATCAGTCACAGAGATTGGGTCTGTCACTCCATGGTGAGTAAGCCAGAGCATTTTCCTGCCCTGTTTTTATGATGGTGGCAGGGTGCCTGTTTTGTCTTCTCCAATGGGGCTCTGCCTCTGAGCTCTCTCACTGTGCTCCCTGCCTGTGATCCCTCCACAGCCCTTGCTGCAAGTGTCTGGCCAGGTGCGGCAGTGGAGCTGACAGTCACTCCCGGAAGTTTTTTCCTGGGAATGGCTTTGCTGATTTTTTTTTTTTTTTTTTTTTTTGATTTGGAGTCTCACTCAGTCACCCAGACTGGAGTGCATTGACCACTCCCGGCCACCACAGCTGTGACCTGCTGGGCTCCGGTGCTCCTTCCGCCTCAGCCTTCCAAGTAGCTGGAACTACAGGTGCGCGCTACCATGCCCTTCTAATTTTTTTGATTTATTGTAGAGATGAGGTCTCATCAAGTTGCCCAGGTGGGTCGCAAACCTGTGGGCTCAGGCAATTCACTCACCTCGGCCTCCCAAAGCGTGGGATTACAGGCTGAGTCACCGAGCCAGGCCTTTGTTGAGTTTTTTAAATGGCACTCAGCTTCTGCACCCTGGAAAGTGTTAGGGTCCAAGCAGAGCAGCTGTTGCACCAGCTGCTTCACAAGGAGACCCTGGCCACTCACTCCTGAGTCCCGACCAGACAACCACTCACATGCCCACTTACTCATTGACACGTACTCAAAATTTTCCGTACACTCACTCACTCACACTGGGACTCACAGAGTCTGAGTGGCTGCACTGCCATCTTCCTCCCTTCTCCTGTATAGCATATATTTAAGTCAAGTCCAGACAGCCAGTCCAAAAGGAGGACTGTTTTTCAGAGAAATGATGGATCTAGAGTTTAAAATATATATACAGGGCAAGTGATTCTTAGAATTAGGATCTTTGTCACTAAATTCTGTGAGCAGACAAGAAGACCTTCAATTACTAGGTTGGAGTTTGGATCAGTTACTAATTATAAAAGGGTAACTAGTAAGAATAAGGCAAGTCTAAAGTCAACTAAAGCAGTAGAAAAATTAGAAGTGCATTTCATGGTGAACAAAGCTACTGAACAGATGGGCCCAAAATTTCTCATATAATTCAATCCAATTAAATGAACAAGCATCTACTGAGTCTATGGAAAAGTAGTAGAAGAAAGAATGGGAGTGAAGGAAGGATCAGATTCTTCATTCTTCAGATGATATTAGTCAATATAGAAAGACAAGATATAAAGAGCAAAAAATGTTAAATAACAACACAATAAAAATCTCATTTATTAAAGAAAAATTCTAAGAGATGTTACAAGCCAGAACATGAGTAAAAGGTTGGTTTTGAACTAAATTAGAATTTTTAGGCTGAATTACTAATTTGTTAAAATTACCACTAATATTAACAAGAAGAAATGATAAATTTCTTATAAAAAATGATTTCATTTGTGTTACTGAGCAACTCACTGTGAATTTTGTAGCATTAAAAAATCCAGTCAGAGGGATTAAGGTGGCCAGTGAGGCAGATAGTTATTTTCTCCTACAAATTAAACAGATAGTTTCTTCAGCACCCAGGAAGGAAAAAGACCAGAAGCACACACTATGACTTGCCAAAGAAGCAATAATTACCACAGAGTGCAAAAAAGAGAAAGATCCCTCGACCTGGGCTGGAACTAGCCAAACTCTCATCTGCACTTCCAAAGTTCACCAGTACCCTCCAGACTCAGTGGGAAAGGTAAGTGAGAGGAATTCAGGAGTTCTGTGCTTCTGCCATGAATTTGGAGGGTTCTCTGAGTCTCACATTACTCTGGTCCCTCAAAAGGAAACTGTTTTATTCACAGTTGTGCTCTGCTAAAGTCCACAAGCAGTAGTACAGAAAAAAAGAAAGCCCCAAGCTGCCATTTCCCAGGAACTCAACCCTTGCAGGCAGTGTGTCTGTTTGTAGCCAGCCTGGGAGGACACAGGCCCAAAAGGAAAACCCCTTGGCTGCAGAGAATTCTTGGCTGGAGCAGGCTGCCATAAGAACACCTAAGGCCCTAGGTTGGCTGCATTTTGACAAGGCAAACTGCCTGAGGCCAAGGTGGGAAGCCAGGTGGGACACATTACTATATCAACCTCTCACTCCCTATGTGAATTATTCTGTGCCTGCCCTGCACAGCAGTGTTCCTTCAGTGGCCTGGGGACTCCCTTCTAATCTCCACTGGGGTATCCAAGAGTGCACCTTTGCATGGTGCTCAAACTTCTTCCCCCGACTCTTCACACTCTTCTTGAAAGTTCAAAACAGAGAGAGAACTTGGGTAACCCCAGAGCCTTGCTCCCCATGTTGGATGACTGGGCATTTCCTTGGAGCAACATATACCAAAGGAGAAATCCCACAACCACCGTCACAGCTGACGTTCTCCCACAAGCACCACCTTCTGACCAGAGGTCAGCATGACAACCCTCCACACTGGATATAGTAACTCAGCTTTGAGGAAGGTCTGATCCCAAACCCCAACCAACGCCACTTTCTAAGCCACTCTGACTACTCAGGATACCATGAATCAACCAGTCAGTACAGGTTTCCAGCACAGAACTACCACAGTTCACAACTGAGAAACTCACCACACTGAAACTATATATAACCATGGGAACTCTACTGTGCCTATATCAGCCACCTGCTAGCTTCAAATAAGAAGAAATAGTCTACTCAAGAAGGAAAGAACCAGAAAAAATAATTTTGCCAATATGAAAAAAAAAAACAGAGTTTTCCAACACCCCCCCCCAAAACCATACCAACTCTTCAGCAATGAACTTTAACCAAAATGAAATGTTTGCAATTCCAGACATAGAATTCAAAAGATTGACAATAAAATTGATCAATGAACTTCAGGAGAAAATTGAAAACCAACATAAAGAAATTTAAAAACTATTCAGGACATAAACGAAAAATTATCCAAATAGACACTTTAATTTAAAAAAAGAAAAAATCTATCTGAAATTCTGGAAATAAAAAAATCATTTAAGGAAGTATAAAATGCAGTGGAAAGCTTTTATAGTAGACTAAAATAAGCAGAAAAAAGGGTCTCAGAACTTGAAGACAAGACAAGGCTTTTGAATTAATCCAATCAGACAACAATACATGTAAAAAAGAACCAAGAGAACAGAACAAAGTCTCCAAGAAATGTGGGATTATGTAAAACATCAAATCTAAGAATCATACATGTTCCTGAGGAAGAAGAGAAAGCAACAGGTTTGGAAAACCTAATTGAGAAAATAGTGGAGGTAAACATCCCTGGCCTTGCCAGAGATCTAAATATCCAGATACAAGAACCCCCAAAAACCCCTAGAAGATTCATTGCAAAAAAGGTCATCCCTGAGGCATATAATCATCTGAATATTTAAAGTTAACATGAAGGAAAAAACTTCAAGAGCAGTAAGACAAAAGCATCAAATAACTTATAAATGTGAACCCGTCAGACTAACAGAAAAACAAACTTCTCAGAAGAAACCCTACAAGCTAGAAGGGATTGAAGTCCCAACTTCAATCTCCTCAAACAGAATAACAATCAGTCAAGGATTTTGTATACCATAAAACTAAGTTTTATACAAGAATAAAAGAGAAATAAAATCTTTCCCAGACAATCAAATGCTGAGGGTATTTGTCACCACTAGACAAGCACTACAAGAAATACTCAAAGGAGTTCTAAATACTGAAACAAAAGGTTGAAATACACCCGTAGAAAAACACTGGAATCCATAAAGTTCACAGGCCTTATGGAACGCCAACACAATATAGAAATTAAATAAATAAATAAAGCATCCAGATAACAGTCAGTATAATGAATGGAATAATACCTTACATATCATTATTAACTCTGGAAATAAATGGTCTCAATGCCCCACTAAAAAGACATAGACCAGTAGAATGGGTTTAGAAAAAACCCTATCCAAATATCTACTGCCCTCAAAGACCTACTTAACTCACAAAGACTCCTATAGATTCAAGGTAAAAGGATAGGGGGAAATATTCCCTGCAAATAGAAACCAAAAATGAGCAAAAGTAGTCATTCTAATATCAGATAAAACAGACTTAAAAATAACATCAGTAAAAAAAATTCAAAGATGGTTATTGTATAATGATAAAGGAATCAATCCAATGGAAAGATACAACAATTTTAAATATAGGTACACCTAACACCAGAACCCCCAGCTTTGAAAAACAAATTCTACTAGATTAAAAAAATGAGATAGACTGGAATACAACATTCAATATGTAGATTACTTTGGGTAACATGGTCATTTTAACAATGTTGATTTTTCTAATCCAAGAGCATGAGATGTTTCTTCATTTGTCTGTGTCCTCTACAATTTCTTTTATTAGAGTTTTTTAGCTCTCCATGCTGAGATCGTTGATCTCCTTGGTTAAATATATTTCTAAGTATTTTAGCTTTTTGGCTGCTGTTGTAAATGGGATTGAGTTCTTAATTTGATACTCAGCTTAATTGCTGTTGATATATAGCAGTGCTACTTATTTGTGTGTATTAATTTTGTATCCCAAAATTTTACTGAGTTATCAATTTCAGATGTCTTTGGAGGAGTCATTAGGATTGTGTACGTATAAGATCATATCGTTGACATACAGAGATAGTTTGATTTCTTCTTTTCTAATTTGGATACCTTTATTTCTTTTTCTTGCATGATTGTTCTGTCTAGGACTTCCAGTACTATGTTGGATAGTAGTGAAAGTAGGCATCTTTGCCTTGTTTCAGTTCTGAGGGGGAATATGTTCAACTTTTCTCTATTCACAATGACATTGGCTATGAGTTTGTCACGTATGACTTTTATTATTTTGAGGAATGTTTTCTCTATGCCTGTTTTTCTGAGGGTTTATTTTGTATCATGAAGGGATGCTAGCTTTTATCAATGCTTTTTCTGCATCTATTGAAATGATGATATGGCTTTTGTTTTTAATTCTGTTTATGTAACAAATCACATTTTTTGACTTTTGTATGTTGAACCACCTTTACATCCCTGGGATAAAAACTACTTGATTATTTTATGGTATTGTTGAATTTTGATTTTTTTTAAATTTATTGAGACATGATTTGTTGCCTGTCATACTGTTGGTCTTGGAGAATTGCTCTGATAAGAGAAATGTACATTCTGTAGTTTTGTGATGGAATGTTCTGTAGATGTCTAGATGTCTTTTAGTTCCATTTGTTCTAGAGTCCAGTTTAACTCCTATGTTTCATTGTTAATGTTCTGCCTTGATGACCTGTCTATTGCTGTTAGCTGAGTGTTGGTATCTCCCACTACTAATGCAATCCCTCTCAAACTACCAATGTCATTTTTTAATTAGAGAAATCAATCCTAAAATTCACATGGGCAAAACAAAACAAAACAAACAAACAAACAAACAAACAAAAAAGCTAGAGCATTACATTACCTGACAAATTATACTACAAGGCTGTAGTAATCAAAACAGCATAGTACTTGTACAAGAGCAGACACATTGACAAATAGAACAGAATAGAAAATCCAGAAATAAACTCAAATATCTGTGACAACTGATCTTTGACAAAGCAGATACAAACATACATTGGAGAAAGAACATCCTATTCAACAAATGGTGGTGGGAAAAGTAGATAGCTACAGGTAAAAAAATGAAGCTTGATCCCTATCTCTCCCCATATACCAAAATTAACTCAAGATGGATTAAAGACTTAAATTTCAGATCTAAAACCGTAAAAATCCTAGAAGAAAAACTCTTCTGGACATTGACCTCAGCAAAATGTTTATAACTAAAACCTCAAAAGTAAATGCAACTAAAACAAAAGTAAATAAGTGGGACTTAATTAAACTAAAAATCTTCTGCACAGCAAAAGAAATAATCAACAGAGCAAATAGGCAACCTATGGAATGGGAGAAGATATTCACAAACTATACATTTGACAAAGAACTAATATGCAGAATCCACAAAAAACATATACAAATTGGCAAGAAAATAAAAACTCAACCCCATTAAAAAATGGGCAAATGACATGAACAGAAAGAAAATATAATAGCCATCAAACATATTAAAAAATGCTCAACATCACTCATCATTAGGGAAATGCAAATTAAAATCACAATGAGATACCACCTTACCAGTCAGAATGGCCATTATTAAAAAATCAAGAAACAATAGATGTTGGCATGGTTGTGGGAAAAAGGGAATACTTATACACTGTTGATGGAAGTGTAGATTAGTACAACCTCTAAGGAAAGCAGTATGGAGAATTCTCAAACAACTAAACGTAGATCTACCATTTGACCCAGCAATTCCACTACTAGGTATATACTCAAAGGAATAGAAGTTGTTATATAAAAAAGACACCTGTACCCGCTGCTCATTGCGGCACAATTCACAATTGCAAAGATGTGGAATCAACCTAAATGCCCATCAATCAATCAGTGGATAATAAAAATTGTATATACATACTATGAAATACTCTTTAGATCTCAAAAAGAATAAAATAATGTCTTTCGTAGCAACTTGGATGGGAATTGGAGAACATCATCCTAAGTGAACTAACTCAGGAAGAGACAAACAAACACCTCAAGTTCTAACTTATAAGTGGGAGCTAAACCAAGGACATGCAAAGACATACAGAATGGTTTAATGGACATTTGAGACTCAGAAGTAGGAGGAAGAAAGAGGTGGAGAGACAAAAAAAATCACCTATCAGGTACAATGTGAACAGGTGGGGGTGATGGGTACACTTTTACCCACCAAAGTTATTGAAATATATATTTTTAAAAATCAGATATCTTGGAATGCCTGTAACAACCCTTCCTAATTCCTGCTTCCTCTCACAATTGCTGTTACCCAGAGTATTTCTAAAATATAGTTATGGTGAGAACTTCTTAACTGCCTGTCCATTCCCCAGAGCTGGCTACAGACAGGTGGTATTGGTGCTTTGTCAAGGACGTTCCATGCCAGGCTCTTATTGCGTGGCTCACTTTGGTTGTGTCTCCATAACAACTCCTCTGTATAGGGGAAATTCCATCAATTATTTAACTGCTATATTTCCATAATGTCCAGGAACTTATGTGACTGACTCCTCCACCTGTTTGGTTACCATGGGCCTTTCAAACTCAGATATAGTTCTCATTTCTGAGACAAATGGGTTTATATCATATCACACTAAAGGCTAGTTTTGCTAACCAGTAAATGAGCTGTGTTAGCCAAAATATACCATTTTCATGAAAATAAAATGGCTCCAATTCTAATGGACAACTGAACAAGTGGAGTCTTTTTTCCTCTCTATTTTCATTCTTCCCTCCATTTCTGAAGTCTCTGAAGAGAAATTGCTAATTGTTAATATATCAAGTTCTCATTTATATAACTAAATTTTAATAAACACATATGGGCAACAGATACGGGAAAAGCACCTAATTTCCATTCCCTTTTTTTCGCTATAGATAGTTAAGATAAAATATCCTGTGTTGTGAACATTGCATTTTAATGAATTTTAATATGCAGAATCCTTTTGGAGAGTTTTTAAAATCAGTCTTTTAATTACTGAGATCAGCTTGAAGCAAAGAATTTGAAAAGCTTTGCCAAAAAGAAAAAAAAAATAGTATTCTAGAAAAAGCCAAAATAAAGTGTTTTGACTTTATTTTTCTTTTGTTAAGCTCATGGAAGTATTATGCTAGCAATTATCATCTTTCAAGTCAAAACTTTAAGAATCAGTAAATATCAGCTAATCAATGGCATTGTGTAATTTGCTAAGAAAGATTCAAAGCCCAAACGAGGAGGAAAAAATTCAAGCTCCGGCTCCCAAAGATCAGTCCTTATCTGAAAATTTTGATAGAATTAGAGTAGAATATAATGTCATAATTAACCAGGGCCATTTCTTCATCTAAACCATTTTTCCAATATTGAACTGGAATAAAATTAATTCCATTTAAAGTGGTCACTTTCTGATCTCTCCAATAAGATGTTTTACAAATCTACAAGACACTATCTTTCTTGGAATCAAAACTAGAAAAGTTTGGACTTCCAAATACTGAATTCAAAGGCAGAATACACATTTTAAAAAAAATTTTGCCATCTAGTTAAAATTGTCAGGCAATGGGGTTCTTGATTCATTATACTGCTGTGTGCTTCTCTCTGTCTTTTGTCTCTTTACATAAGAACATATTTGCATGGGGATCATGACATTCTTTTCATTCACTCCTCATAGAGAACATTTCCCTGAAGACGCACTATTCACTTTGACCCTAAAGCAAAAAAAACGAATGGAAATCCAGAGATGTATAATTGATGGTTTTATTATTAAGTTTAAGGAAAAACACTCTCACAATGCATATGTAATTTTCTAACTTCCTGACATTCTCTTGTTTGCTCTCATTGTTTTCTCTCATCTTTTGCCTTAAATTATGAATTTGAAAATTATTTTGAGTACTGCTAGAATCGAAGTAATCAGTATGTGTTGGATTTTAAGTGATTTTAGTAATTAAATAGTTGTTTCTATTTTTTTCTATTAAACTGGTGGCATTAGGAGACTTAGCCGAACTGCCACTTACTAGTTGCATGACCTCAGAAAGGTCACTTTTCTAATCTTCCGGGACTTTATCATCCTTATCTGTATACTTAAGTGAGTGACAATGGCCATAATGCAAGAGATATATGCCTCAAAAAAGTGACTCGACAAAGGAGGCTTGGTACTAAAAATTATGAGAAAATTTGGGACTTAGGGGGAAGTAAACACCTGGGTGAAGCTTTTGGAATGAACAGAAGAGTTAGTACTTTGATGACCAATCCCTTTGGCTGTGATATCAAACCCTGTGTGCTCCAGTTTTGGAGATCCAAGTGCACAGTGGCTTTGTGAGCAAACCCTAAAGAAGCACTGAGTCAGGTTCAAGAAGTAAAAAAGCGCCGGGCTCAGTGACTCAGCCTTAATCCCAGCGCTTTGGGAGACTGAGGTGAGTGAATTGCCTGAGCCTGCAGGTTCGAGACCCGCCTGGGCAACTTGGCAAGACCTCATCTCTACAATAAAAATCAAAAAATTAGCCGAGTGTGGTAGCGCGCGCCTGTAGTTCCAGCTACTTGGAAGGCTGAGGCAGAAGGATCGCCGGAGCCCAGCAAGTCGAGGCTGCGGTGGCCAGGAGCGGCCACTGCACTCCAGTCTGGGTAACAAGAGTGAGACTCCACCTCAAAAAAAAAAAAAAAAAAAAAAGAGGTAAAAAAACCAGGAAAAGCCAGAGACTAAGAGGTGATTCAAAGCAAGGATTTTGCTTCTCTTGCAGCTACTATCTGACTTTTGCATACAAGCTAAAAAGCACAGGGAATTTGGCAGGAAAATGTGATACCACTGTAGAAACTGCACCTGTGGGCCAACCTGAGATATAGGGGAGTTCTGTGATACATAGCATACAAGATATCACAGAAAGTAGGCTTAGAAGAAGAAAATATTGAGTTTACTGTGCAGCCTGAAGAAGTACACAGGTTTCAAGTCCTTGGGAATCATGGTTACTGTCAAACTGGATGACAGGACTGAACAAAAAGTGCAATTTAGGTGTCAATTCCTTCTTTTCCTAGTTGTTTGCAATGAGCATCCAGTCACCTCCCACCTCCTTTCTGTAACCAGCAGAGACTGACCTTGCAGGATGTACAGAGCTATCATACCCCCTGGAATGGCCAACTTTATGAGCCAGCACATTTTTCTATCTTTCCAACTTTTTTTTTCTTTTTTTTAAAGCCATTTTAGTTGGGTTTTCTACTATTTGTAACCAAAGACAATCTTTTTAAAATTATTTTAAATCCAGAAGGTACATGTGCAGGTTTGTTACATGAGTATAATGTATAATGGTGGGTTTTGAGCTTAAGTTGAGCCCATCACCCAAATAGTGAGCATGGTACCCAATAGTTTTTTGACCCTTGCCCCCATTCCCACCCTCTTAGGAGTCCCCAGTGTCTATTGTTCCTATCTTTATATCAATATGTAGACATTGTTTAATTCCCATTATAAATGAGAACATGTGGTATTTGTCTTCTCTTTCGGTGTTAATTCATTTAGAATAATGGCCTCCAGTTGTATCCATGTTGCTGCACCACATTTTCTTTAAACAATCTATAGTGATGGACCCTAGACTGGTTCCATGACCAAAAACAATTTGAATGGTAAAATAGTTAGTCTTTCTAACCTGAATTCCAGATTCCCTGATCTCCCATTAACTTGCTATCCAGGCTTCTGAGTAGAAAAGAATTTTCCTATATCTAAAATATAGGAAAATTGGACTATTATACATTTATAATTACTTTGATATCTAAAAGCGATTTAAATCCATATAAAACAATATTTAACTAAATCCAGATTCTATCCTGGGAGCAAAATTTGGCAAGAGAAAGGAGTAATACCTGTAAACCAAGGGTAAATAAAATAGGACAAAAGGTATCCAGGATAAACTTCACTGGACTTAGAGTTTCAGCAATTTGTGACTCTGAGCTATATTTTACTACTCTTCTTAGGACATACTTCATCAACAAATGGAAAATATGTCTATGGTGACATGCAATTGTTGATGATCTACAAGGACAAACACAAATGCCAGTAGAACGATCTGACTGAGATATAAAGCAAAAGAGTACATCTCTAATAATAGAATAAAACAAGTTTGGAAATTAAGAAGCATCAAAACAAAGTCCGTTCTCTTTAAATCTGAGATGGTTTCATCTATTTATCCATGGTGTCTTATGAACTAGCATAGCATCTGAGTCAATGCATATGAAAATCAATTACATAAGAACTATTTTTAAAGAATATTGCAATTTATTGTTTATCTCCTTTCCCTAACCATTCCATCCAGCAACATTCCTGCAAATTTCTAAACTCCAAGATAGATCACTAAATTGTATTGTTATCTCAATGCAAACTTGTAACATAGTAAAATAACATGTAGCTAAAATCACATTGCATTTCACATAATGCAAAAATGTGTCGTTGTTTGAAATCAAATTATACTTCATCCACCTGAATAAAGATCAAAATCTGTTCTGGGATCATCATTCTGCAGGATCTGAGTGACGGCCAGTATCTACAGTCCTTCCCAGAATACCAGGTGACTGCCATCTGGACCCCCATATTCTCTGTTTCTGGAATTATCTTTGTCTTTCATGCTTCCATCATAGCCCTCCATTAATGACACAGGAGAAATTATAGCTGCTTCTGTTTATGCAATGTCCCCTCTCTTTCCTTCTGCTCATCGATGCCATACTTCACTCGTCTTGCAATTCTTCCTGGACTTGAATTACTGCTCATTCCTGTTAGGAATTGGTTCCTCCATGGATTTTCTAGTCCACATTAGACCTAGAACATCCCCTATATTTAACCACACATCACTGTATGGTTAAAATAAGACATTGTTATTCTTTGTTGATAATTCAGAAAACAATTGCTATAAAATCAGGAGAATTTTATGTCCAAAACTAACAATCTCAATGTGTTATTGGTGGCAAGTTTGGTTTAATGTATAACAATGGTAATCAAAGTCATATTTAAAGTTGCTTTATATATTTCAATTTTATAGCCAAATAAATTTGATTTAAGCCTGTTGTGGACTCTGTCCCTTAGTCTATCTTTGGAATATAAATAACTTGATAATATGGCAAGTATTAAGAAACACAGCTTTATGAACTATAGTGCAAACTTGATGGATGACCGATGCCACTAAAATGATGATTAAAATTCAAACATTAAATAATAACCATCATTCAGTTCACTCAGGCACACATGTATTGAGCACCTGCTGTGTGCAAAGCACAGGGCTCAGTATCGTGAAAAGTACAGTGATAAATAAAGTCTGGCTCTGGTCTACCAGAAATGTACAGAACAGAACTGACATCTTCCAGCAGCATACAAATGAAAAAACCAACATGTTCTGGTTTAATAGAGTAAAGACTATAACAAAGATATAAGCGGTGTGCTTTGGAGACACAGAAGAAGAGTGGTTAATTCTTTAAGGAAAAATTTGCACTGGCTTCCCAGGGGTATTGGAAACTAATCAGTAAAGAATAAAGGACATAGCTGGCCAAGGGAACCAAAGGAACAAAAGCTGTCCATAGAAATCCATGGTTCCCATTATTGTTCTTGCCTGTACTAATGATGATAGTAATCTATCAGAACAACAAACTATATATACACACAACTTTATTCCATCTTTAGGTTCCACTCCATCATTGAGGTGGCACAGATTATAGCAGGAGAATGAAGCGGCACATTAAAAAGAATGGTATCTCAACAGTTTGTAAGTTTCAACTTGCCAGGGAAATTGTTTCCAGTGCATGTGAATGGGAATTCTGGGAGGAACTGGATTGTTGCCACCACATTCTCTAAGTCTGATCGATGAAGTATCTTAATTAGAGCTTAATGTGGCACACAGAGCCTGCCTAGTTCAATAATCTCCCCTTCAGCCAATTTCTTATAAAGCTATTGTTTTCCGAATTTAGAAAGCTCCTTGCCCTTGATCATGCTGTGGTTGTTCACAACTCCACCTTTGTCAATGTTGTTCTGTCTTATAGGAATACATGCGTTTTTCCTTCTGCCCTCCACATGGCTACTTGTCATAGCTTAAGAATTATCCTTTTGGGAAGCTTTCAGTGACACCCACTGTGGAATAAGTATGCCAAAAGACATCTGCCCAGACGATTCAGGTACTAGAGAGTAGAGTAGCTTTTATAATACTTAGTTTATTGGTGTTTATTTCCCACTAAGTCCTGCGATCCTACATGGATCAGACGTGTGTTATTTTTATTTATTTTTATTTGTCTATTGGTGATTACTGGGAAATAGCAAGTGCACGACAAGCTTGGGCCCATTCTTTCTTTTCTCACCCAAAACAGACAGCAATAAACCATCACCACATTATTTCTTACTGAGCCCCTTCTCATCCCAATTCTCCAGGCAGATGTGCCAATGACTCAGAGTTGGCACACAAGTCCATGTGTTACCCTGGCCTTTAGTAGACTCTAAATCCTCATATGAGTAATTAATATGGCAAAGAGCACCTTCTCTTTTCTTAATATAACACCTATATTTGGTGTAACAATTGCCTACTATGTTCAAGTCATCTAATTAAATCGTTTGTATACATTACTAAATGTAATTGTCACAAGAACATATTTGTGCTAGTTTTAATTTCTTTACTCCTCCCAGATAAGGAAATAGATGCAGTGGAGTTTAGGCACTTGTCTAAGGCCATACTAGCAAGCCTGGATTATAAATCACAGCTCTTTGACTTTCCGGTCTGGGCTTCTTTCATTGCCTGCAGGGAGTATGTTGTAAAGCCATGGCTTTACATACTAGAAGAAACTCAAATCAGACACCCACCATTGTCACCCCCTAGCTCCTAACTAGCTAATTCTATGCCCCTGTGCAATAATAGCAAGGAGACATATAGATCTGCTCAGTATCAACGAGGTATGGAAGGTGGCAGAGTTGGACCCACAAAAAGGTGAAAGCAAATCAGCTGGATACAACTTCCAGGGTCTTCATAACTCTGTGCAGAACTGGTGCTTTCCCTTACCTTTTCCCAAACATGTTTTCTGTGCTGTTCCTCATAATTGCCCTGTGGAAGTCTGAAATTGTAGCTGCTTTTCTTACCACATACACTCTCCTCTTCTGTCACACATATACAGACTGATTTGTTATTTCTGGGTTGTTCTTGAGTGCTGAACTGTTGTTGATCATTGATTTTTTTTTTTTCTGTCTCAGAAAAAGGAGCTGCAAGGCATTGCTTTAAAAAAGAAAGAAAGAAAGAAAGAAAGAGCGAGTGTGAGAACAAGAAAAACCAAATATATCTGAAGGATTGAACAGACTTTGTAAATAGATTTGTTTCCTAAAGTCTTTATTTTAATCCAATCAAAACATTTGAGCAACCTGAATAGTGTTTCTACCTTGAAAGAAATTTACCTGCAATTTTACAACAGAAAATACAATTATGAAGCTTAACTTAACATGGATATGTCTTTAGATTTAGTCACTAGCAATAGAAAAGCATCGTTAAAAGTGGCAAAATGTGTTACTTTCTCATTGGTGTTTTCTTTTCTACTCTTGATGCATGATCTTCTTCACCTGGCTTGGACTTTTCATGGACTTCAATTCAGAATTAGTGTGGTCACTTCTTTCATCTTTCAAATTTTAGATGATATTGATATTCACAGTTTCCCTGGCTTAAAAGTCTGCCAAAAACCAATCTGGAGAAATAACCATGACATTCAGAATTGGAAGTCATAGCACAGATATGTGAAAGTCTGTTCCATTCACCATTGACCCCATTGGAATTGACTATTGTTATCTGGAAGAGTCTAGCTTTCTTTTAAAGTCAATTTTGATTAAACTGAGTCAATTATGAACTTAAGCCTTGCTACAGAAAACCAGAAATTCTTATACTCTTCACTTAAATTAACCCAGCTGACTAAAATTGAAAAATCTAACTCTTTTTCCTAAGAAGTATCTTCTACACCTTGAAGTTTAAACTACTCAAATGTGAAAATAACACATTTCCTTATCACCTATATAATCCTGAGTTCTATATTTCTTACCCTAGAGAGTCAAGAGTTTTTGAATGAATTAACAACTGAATATGTACACGAATAACTCAGAACATGCATGGCAGGCCAACTCACTTTTAACTGGAGAGTAATTCCAAAAAAATGAAGATCCTTCATCAGGCTTAATTAGTATTTTTCCATTTGTCTACCCCTGGAACCCAGGCCAACTGCCTTAGCCATTGATAAAGGAAAAATGGGTATAAAGGAAAAGTGATCAGAGTATGTAGAACAAGCAGAGCAGAAACCTCATCTCTCCAGGAAAAGAGGGACTCTTGAGGACTTTTCTGTTTAACTGTGTATCTCCCACATTGTCTTCACACTTATGAGAAAGCATCAGCAACCTGCGAGAGTTTTGTTTCTCAGAGCTATTCATCTGAATACATCCAAGGTCACTGTAAAAACTTTCCTCCTACATTTCTTCAGGAAATTTATCAGGGAGGACAGTCTATATGGAGTCTCACGGTAGAGGTTAGGAGATGGCACTGCAGGCTTAGGGGAAGGTAACCATAAGAATTTTATGTTTTTGCTAAGGGGAGAGAATTTAAGCAGGTAAAAATAATTATCTTTTACATTATCTTTTACTGTTAAGTAAAAATGTATATATGCATTAATTATTATATTTATCTTCATAACTATTGAGATGAAAGGACATATATTATGACCCTACTTTAGAGACGAGAGAAACATGGGTGAGAATTTAAAATAATTGTCTATGGTAGATTGCATTATTGGTGAGGCTGTTTCTCACCCCTCCCTGTATCCATTCTCTTTGCCATGTGACTTTCAATTCTTCTCACACAAGGAATGGAGAATACTACCCCACTCCTTGGCTCTGACATTAGCTTTGTCACTTACATTGACCAGCAGAACAAGAGGGAAGCTATGGTGCACTTATCATGAACTTCAGCCTTTCCAATCCTTGTATATCTCCACTGACACACTGGGAGAAGCCTTTGGGCCCCAGGAGAAGGAAGAGAGAAGTGTGGAGCAGAGCCACCTGGCTAAACCCAACCTAGATCCACTGACCAGACCTGAGAGGAATAGGAAATAGTTGGTATTTTGAACCACTGGGCTTTGGCTCAGTTATTTAGTATTAACTGACACATTGCCCAAAACTACACTGCTAGTTAACTACAGAGGCAGAGAGGCAGTCATTCTTTTTGACTCCAAAATCATTGATGTTCTATGACACCAGATTGCCTCCTAAACTAATCTGAGGCTACACAGCTTTTTAGTTATGAGGCTAAAAACTTTCTTTCAGTAAGCCATACCTTACCTAGTCCAAGTGATCTCTCATGATTCCCTAGCACACCCCTCTGCTACAGATTGGATAGTGTCCTTTCTATCAATCATTCTTATACATTATATTTTTTTCTTCATGTACTCACTCATTCTAGTGGCCTGCTTCTCCCCCACCCCCAGCTCAAGTAAATCTTCTGCTATTTTAATTCTTCTCTCTTAATCCATTCATTTATGAGTGCTCCCTTAGACACCAATTCTCTACTTACCTGCCATTAGCATTCCAATGAGGTCTAATTCCACAGAATTACACTCTTAATCCCTGCTTTTGGTGACAGTATGACCTGCCTCCACAGCCAGATATAGGAGCTGCACACAGGAACTAAGATATCTTCTTGCCTTGGGCACCTATAAATAATTAGGTATGTGAATAAAGAAATAAGTAAATGTATAAAATAATAAAACTCATAGAATATAAGCTATACATATTAGTAGGAAGACTAAATAACACAACATCTTTTTTTACTCCTTACATAATTGCTTCACATCTCCAGACTGCTAAAAAGAAAATACAAAGATTTTGTGACATTACCTTACTCTCGTGTTGTCTCAAATATAATTGGAAAAGAAGAAATGTCTACCTTACCCAGAGAGAAGATTGCTTTTATTCTCCACCAGGTGTCTCCTCAGGTTCAGTCATTTCAGCATCCCCATAAAGATCAGGATGTGGCTGGGGCTAACAAGCAGGCTCAGTACAGAGGACGCCCACTTACTGTAAGGGACTGCTGGGCTTGTTACATGCCAGAGCAAAGCAGACAGAGTTACAACTTCAAACGTTATCTTCCCTGCGTGCAACAAGAGCATACAGATCTTTAAAAGAACACACCTTTTGAAACGTGGCTCGTGGATCATTACTTATCAAAGATTACCAGTTCTTCTTTTAAAATTTAATGTCCACCTCAGGAACAAACTTAATTTCCATGCATATTACATTCATTACATTTGGTATACAGGTGGTTTATTAGCTCATTTTGGTATTCTTATATATTCCTTTACAGGAAATTTTGCATTTGAAAGAAAACCAAGTCAGCAATAATAACACAGCATCCACTTTGCTATTCTTCCCAGCATCCAGCTGTCCAATTGCTGCACTCGGAGTTGTGTATGTGAGCCTTGCCAAAAACTGCCAGCCTGAAGAAGGACTGTTACAACCACCAGTAGCTACTTTGTAGGCCAAACGAACTATAGGGATCCCAAGACGCTGCTGGGGCCAGGTCATTAGACAGTTGTGTAGTCAGTGAAGGAGAAAGCAGCGAATATGCCCACTTAAGTACAAAAAGACAGAGGCTTTCCGCTACAGAACTTGTATAACAACTAGGCCCTGCTAACAAAGGGCTTCTCATTCATACAGAGCATGCAGGTCTGTTATTATTTCTTGCTATTTCTTTGCAGGGTTTGCCCTACATATTTATTTTAACACAAATTCCTCAGACATGTGTATGCCTGTGTGTATGTGTGCATGTGTGTGTGTGTGTGTGTAAGAGTGTTTTGTATGCCTACATGTGTAAGCATGATCTATGAATGATATCAAATTCTGCTTTGGTCTGGACACTCCATCTTCTAGCGATGCCCTTACCCAATGAGAGGGAAAGAGAAAGCATTACTAGCTCACTGATTCACTAATCCCCATTCCCATAGAAACTCATGGGACCTGATGATCTTACACATTAAGATTCTACTTATGATCTAATCGAGTAGATCTGATTGAGGATGGGGACCGGGCATGGTAGATACACAATTTTATGAGTTGAATTGTGTATACTCTCTCCAAAAAAAGAGAGAGAGATATTGAAATCCTAAGTCTGATATATCATAATGTGACCCTATTTAGGAACAGGTTGTTACAGAGGTAGGCAAGTTAAAATGAGGTCATGAGAGTGGGCCCTAATACAATGTGATTGATGTTATCTTTAAAAAGAGGAAATGTGGGCACAGAGACATGTTCGCAAGGAGAATGCTGTGTAAAAATGAGGACAGAGATCAGGGTGACACATCTATAAGCCAAGGAATGCCAAAGACATCCAGCCGACTACTAGAAGTCAGATGAAAGGCATGGAGTAGCTTCTTCCTCAAAGCCCTCAGCAAAAATCAACTCTGCTCACACCTGTATTTCAAACCTCTGGCCTCCAAAACTGTGAGATCATACATTCCTGCCGTTTAAGCCCTGCAGCTTATGGTGCTTTCTTACAGTAGCCCCACAAAACTAACACAGATAGGGAGCGAAGAGTCAGTGTTTCTGGCATGGTTGATAAATGTAGTTGAAATCCTGGGGTTTTTTTGTGGGGGGAGGGTGAATTGAGTCAGAGTCTCACTCTGTCACCCAGGCTAGAGAGCAGTGGCATGCTCATGGCCACTGCAGCCTCGACCTGCTAGGCTCAGGCAATCCCTCCACCTCAGCCTTCCGAGTAGCAGGAACCACAGGCACAAGCCACCATGCCCAGCTAAGGTTTTGATTGATTGTACAGATGGGGTCTCGCCAAGTTGCCCAGACTGGTTTCGAACATCTGGTCTCAGGCAATCCTCTCGCTTCTGCTTCCCAAAGTGCTAGGATTACAGACATGAGCTACCTCACCCAGCCAAAGCCCTGTTAAGAACTTTTATTTAACTTATGGTATGCTTTACTGGGGTAAAGCAAGTGAGGCAGGAAAGGCAGCCCCGATTGAGAGCTGTTTTAATATGGATGAATTAACTGATTATTCTAACTTCACCAAAATCAGAATAATATCTTTCCTATAGTAGAGTTTTTAGCAACTTAGGAGTTAAGGAGTTAATGTGTTGAATCAGTTTCCTATGAGACAAGCACAAACACTTGATATTTCATAATTTTATTTGATAATATTTAATCCATTATGATTGTGATATATAATGATTTAGCAATCAGTCACTAGCTTAACTACCTATCTTCAATTAGTCCTATCCAGTCATTAAATCCCAAAGAAATGCCTTGTTTAGAGTTATCATTGCTATGTTAAGCAAAACATTTCACAAAATTCAAGGTAAAGCAACAGCCTCTAAGGTCAATTTTTGTCCTGTCTTTTAAGCAGTACAATGTTTAGCTATAAGGGCATTATTAAGTAGCTGAGCAGAATTAGAATTAAAGAACACCATTGTAAAGTTCTGTTTTACATACCACATTTCTCTCAGCTCTGAAGCACAGGCCTGATGTGTGATCTCGAGGTTATAATAAGGGCTTGGACAACAGCATTCCTATATGTTATTATTATGATTTCAAGTCCTACTGTCAAGGCTTATCCTGGATGCCTCCCTGTCCTGCCATCCACATTTTTATTCTGGTAAGACTGGAGTTAAATGTTGGTATGGATACAGTAATTATACTGACTAACTTGGTCTTGAAACTACATAATCTCACTGGAGAGGTGTTTTGAAGGGAATGTAAATAAACAACTCAATATGTTCAAGGATATCCAGAAAGAAATAGCCATTATCAATTAACCAACTCTACTCACAAGGCAAAAAGACTTCATAGTGAACACAGCTAGCTCTATTAAGGTTTTAATTTATCCCAGTTTAACTCAATATCTGTTTAGTATCTCCCTCTTCCATGCATTAAATGCTGCATTGGAGTTTATGTAATGTTTCACTCCTTTTTTCTTTTGTTAATTTTTTTGCTTGCTTTCAAGAAAAACAATGTGGCTTGATTGACTTCCAAATCAAGTATCTTTCTTGTTTTGTTTTGTTTTTTAATGACTTTAAAAGTAATGGAGGAAACCAAAATTCTCTTTTATGAATGTACTGGTGTACATTTTTTTTTTTTCCGGTATCTGGGGTCTAAAAATTTGGAACTGAAAACTTTTAATATATGGGAGTTTGGGGTTTCAGGGAGTTGTACCAGGGTCGAGTGACAGATGTCCTTGGTCAGGATGTGCTCCAAGGAAGATAGTTTTTGTGACTACACAAGAAGGCACAGAGCTAGAAGCTGAGCTGCAATCAAAAAAGCATGTAGAGCCCAAGTGAGTCCCCCTAGGATCAGAAAGAGCATCCTGGTCACCTTTTATTCCCAGTAAATGACATGATGCCTGGCTCCAAATGAAACCTCTTCAATGTTTCCTGAATGAATAATAGTGGAGGTGTTATTCAGCAGGAGTACTGGACTTGAAGAAGATTAAAAAATATACAAGAGAAAAGAAAAGAAATAAAAAATAAACATTGGGCTCATTGGGATATTGAGATTCTCCACCTGCAGAATCTGTTGTTTTTACTACTACTCCTCATTCAGAAATCAGAGTGAAATGGTTAAATTTAACAAGTCACAAATCTTGAATTGCTTAAGACTTATTTGATTTGTGATGTGTTGGGGAGGAGGTGAGCGGGGATGGTAAATTTGAGAATGCTCCAGTGTTGCTATGACTAGTAGGGGAGCCTTTATAATATAAATTCTGCAGAGACTGGCAGTTTTCCATTACACTTCTCCTTTCTATACATCTCCCCCAAAGCTGAAGTCAAAGGGTTCTCCTACCATCACAGTGCAGCTCAGAGTAAAATGGGATAGAGAGAGTGATGGGCCCACCCTTTAGAACAAGGGCACGCTATGGATAGAAAGAAGTCTTTCCCAGAATAACAGACTGTAACATGGAGAAAAAGTTCCAACTTAGACTCTCAGCATCGCTTGGCTCTGTGTAAAAGGCACTAGAAATAGTGGCAACTGTAGATACACAAAGCTGGTGAAGTATGAAGTATGGGCAACTACAGACAGGGGCAGAATTCTCTGCAAATGGTCCATAAGCTTCAGTTCAAGGAAGCAATCATTCCAGGACAGGCAAACTTAAGGCACAGAAAAGGATCAGCAGAGTCCAAGACAGAGAGTCCAAGACCAGGACCAATGAAAACAAAAGAGGGCTTCAGTAGGCTTGGAGCATAAATACCATCTCTCTCTCTCTCTCTCTCATACAAGGATGGAAGTTTAACAACTCCCTTGTGAGGCAAGCTGTGATACTAACACTAGAACCACAAGCATACCATTTACAGTTATAAACATATGCTTATTCTTTAGTTAATTTACAGTTAACTTAATAGTTCACTCCATAGTGCGGACCTGTTCCTTCTCAGGTAATCCCTGTGTGTGCATTATGATTTCTCCAATAAAAGATCATCCCAATTATAGGGCATTTTTCTCTCTTGTTGGTAGCCTCCAATTGACAACTGCTCTCAGGATTTCAGTATCTAGGTAAGCAAGACAGTTTAAACACACACACACACACACACACACACACACACACACACCTCTTTCAGAATGCTTAATAAAGGAGTGTTTCTCTATATTGCCTCACAAATTTTGGAGCTGGCTGTGCCTTAATTGCTATTTGGATGCTGGCAATACAAGATGCTGAAGAAAACAGCATCTGCTTATGAAAACAAATTCTGGTTTTGAAGCTCTAGGTGACAGAACTAGCCACATAGTCAATGGTGAATGCAAGTTATTTTCTTTTAAGTTGTGACAAATACTAAATGTATACTTTTTAGTCATTCTTCCCTTGGGAAAACGACTGCCACAGGCTCCCTGCTGACAAAGCTTATCACTAATTCATTTGCCTTCTTTAACAATAAAAAACATTTTCCATAAACTGAAGTGAATTTGCTACATTATAACTCAGTCACCAACTAGGAGAATTATCCTTTTGCATCAGTTGAAAGACATTTAAATTCTTCTCAACTTCTTTACCATGTAAGAATCTGTGTGCTTTTCTATTCCCACTTTAACCCAGAAAAAGTGGCTCCTCTCATTCGTGAAATCCAGCATGTTCTACACACTTAATGTAATCAAACCTCCCTCTGTATCTTCATAAAACTTGGCATAAATTACATGCATTTGAGAAGGCACTAACTCTCAAATTATTAAGTTTGACCAGTGAATAAATAGGAGATACAGTCAGGAAGCAGCTGGAAATCAAACTGACTTCCAGGCTTTATGGAAAATCTTCCTTTTTATTTATGTATTTTTCTTCTCTTATTTGTAAGTATTCACAGTCTAGATTGGAGACAGTTCAGCTAAAAATATATTACAAAATAATGTTCTTTGCTTGTAAATACCTAGAACACTAATTGGACAGATTTCTAAAAAATGTGTTGTCTTCACAAGTCATTTAATTTGAGAAAAAAATAAGTTGTTATAGAATTAAATATTAGTCGGTTGTTGAAAGATTATTTTGTAGGCTAACAGCTAAATCTGTTACACTACTTCCTCCACATTACATAAGTATCAAGTGTATAATTACAGTGGAAAATTGAAGGTCTTCGTGTTGTAGTGATATAAAATGGTGATGTTGTGATTCTAATTACAAAGAAAGCTCCATACCAAAAAAAAAAAAAAAAAAGGAAAAGAAAAGAAAACCCATTACAAAACAGCTTTTAGTGCTCCAACATAAGGATGATTTCTATGCAGTCTAATTTAATGTAAGTGTCATAGAGTATTCCTTAGGATGGCCAGGCTTAGCTCTGTTGAGGTTCATGTCCCTAGAAATAACTCTGCTATGGGTTATAACAGTAACTCCAAACTTTGCTACACACTAGAATCACCTGAGTATATTTTAAACTTAATGCTTGGTCACACCCCCTCTTAATCAAATCAGAATGTCTAAGGTTGAGATCAGACTTCAATATTTTAAAAATATGATTCTAATATGCAGTAAAGTTTGAGAACCATTGAGTTACAGAAAAATAAAGGTTAAAATATCATCAAAATGTTACTTATGATTGAGGAAAACAGCATTCACATTTTGACAGTATGGATACAAGTATAGGTTCCCAATCTCTTATCTGATACTCTCGGGGATGGATGTGTTTTCCTATTCAGATTTTTCCAGGTTTTGGACGTTACATAGTGCATATACTTATATTATATAACTCTCTGATCAGAATGCGAGAATAGAGTACTCTATCATCACAAAACATTAATATTTCTGTGGGTAATTATCACACTAAGTGAAAAAATTGAAGCTGTAGATAAGCTCATGTCAACTGATGTCAGATTTTGCCACCAATACATTTTTTCATTCTTTCATAAAAACACTGTCGTTTTCAAAACTTTTGGGATTTTATAACTGTGAATGAAGGCATGTGGACCTATAGTGAGTCTACTGGTCAGCAATCCAAATTGAGAGTTAAAGCAACAAATTCCATTCACAGTGATCAGTAGCAGTGGCTAGCAGTGGGTAATGAAAGTGAGTAGACACCTTTTCTCATCACAGCCCAAGCCTGCTTCCTTTACCTCTAAGAACAGTTCTTATACAGGAACTCATAAGTTTTCTAAAAGTTGAATTGTGTACATGTGAGTGTGTTTATACATGCATATATTATACACACGTGTGTGTATACATATGTGTGTGTAATTAAAATGCCAACCCATTTTAAATATCAACCAGCCACAATCTATAAGAGCAATCAATAGTCATAGATTCTGTGCTATGTATCTCCCAAGATGGCCAAACACAAAACTGTCATTCACTATACCCCAACATTTAGCATCTGTAAGCCACTGTTATGGCTCAGCAGCTCATGGTTCTAGCAACCAATCTCATCACATCCAAGATACAGCATGCTGAGTCAGTTATTAAAAATGACCTATTGGCTTTCTGTTCTTTGTTGGAGTTTCTCACCAGTATTAATCAGATCAGGAGGAAACACATGGATTTTTTACTGGGGAAAGATGTGTATAGTCAATGAGAACAAGACCAACCCCCAGACTGAAGCTTTTATTCTAAAACCATCTAAACAAAACATAGTTTCAAAGGATGGAGTGGAAGACCCAAGTTCGTTATACAGCTTTGATGCTAGGCAGCTTGTGGACAACACCCCATAACTAGGCTCTATAGGGATCTGGTAGGATAATTTGATGACAAGAACATAAAATTAAAAGAGTCATTATTGTGGACTAAGTTCCCAAAACTTTCTTCAGTAACTTACTGAAAAATAACTAGCTATATTATTGAAGGAATTTCCTTTACCTACTTTGTCAGCCATGGTAGGCCTCTCTTTCTAGCATTATTCCAAACAGCTACGTATAGGCTTTGTCACAGTAAAAGAACTAGCAAGGACAAGAGCTATGGACTCTATTTGAAAACCACAGGTAGGTGTTCAGAGCTGCTCAAAATAATTGTTTATTTGTCACTATTCACCTGCCTTTAATTTACTCAAACATTCAGAACCAGTGTCATTATTGTTCTGAAGTTCTCTAGACCAGCAGTCCCCAACCTTTTTGGCATCAGGGATCAGTTTTATGGAAGACAATATTTCCATGGATGGGAGGGCGGCGTGTCATTCATCAGATTCACGTAAGGAACATGAAACCTGGATCCCTCACATGCACTTTTCACAATAGGGTTCATGCTCCTATAAGATTCTAATGCTGCTGCTGATCTGACAGAATATGGAATTCTACTCGCTCACCATTCACCTCCTGCTGTGCCGCTGGTTCCTAACAGGACACAGAGAGACTGGCACTGGTCCACGGTCCAGGGGTTAGGGACCCCTGCTCTAGCCCACCTCTCTCTCAGGCAATAAGGCTAGTATACTGAGCAGAATGAGTCTATGATGATTGAATATCCCCAGCCTTCTTCCCACACCTACAAAGTAATGTAGGTATGAGAAGCACATCTATACTCTGCATCTATACCCACTTTTCTGTTTTCTTTTTTTCATATTCCTAGTCTAATTTTTCCACTTAATCTCCCAGAGGCTCAGGGACCTCTCTTTTGAATTTTCCACCCTCCCAAACAGACCTTTTCTTTACTTATAAACATGCTCAGACATTTCCCATCTCAAAACCAACAATGAAAAGGGAAATGACCTTAAGTTTGCCATAGTTTCACCTTCCTTGCTTTTATAGCTTAGCTTCTTGAAAGGGTTGAATCGAGAGGTGAGAAAATGAAGATAGTTAACTTAGCTTCCCTTCCCACTAGTACACTAAAATTGTTCTTGCCAGGGTCAATTATCCTAGCAGCTAGATTCAATGGACACCTTTCAGTCACCTCATACTTCACCTCTCTGCAACACTTTTCATTCTTCCTGAACTGGAATTGGCCTTTTGTGACACCACTCTCCTGGAGTTTTTCCCATGTGTCTAAGCCCTTCATTCTCATTTTTCTTCATAAGCTCTTCTTCAACCTTCCGATGAAATCATCATGATCCCTTAGTCAGCCATTGATTTCAATTGCATCTTTTTGTTTGTTTTTGTTTTTGCTTTTAGAAATAAGATCTCACTCTATCTCCCAGGCTAGAGTTCAGTGGCATGATCATAGCTCACTGTAGTCTCAAATTCCTGTGCTCAAGTGATCCTCCTGCCTCAGCCTCCTGAGTAGCTAGGACAATAGTCACATGCCACCATGCCTGGCTAATTATTTTTATTATTTTTTGTAGAAATAGGGGTCTCACATTGTTTCTTAGGCTGGTCGCAAACTCCTGATTTGATGCAATCCTCCTGCCTTGGCCTCCCAAAGTGCTGGGATTATGGAAGTGAGCCACCACACTCAGCCTCAATTGCATTTTAATATCCCCCAATTCATCCTCTTCTCTCCAGCTCCACTGACATTAATTTAATTCAGAACTTCATCATTTCTATTTTGGATTTCAGCAACAGCCTCCTAACTGCTCCTCCCATTGTTCTCCTGGTCTTGCTTCACTTGCCAGCCCTTTGATGGCAAATATATGGCACATCATCTGCATTTCTCCACTGTGCCCTTGACAGCTGGTTATTTTTAACAATAGAGAAAAGTCTTATTTCTCTTGGAAACTGAATATTCTCCTGACTTATACTTCCATTAAATCCTTAATACACCTCATCTTTCCCAGATACAGGGTGGTGAAGTCAAATATTTTAATTTTTTGAGGGACAGGGAAGTGATGTAATGACTGTACATGGGTCTTTTGAAAGTTGTCCCTGGGGTAACAGCCATACCTGGATACACCTTTTTCCACCTTAGTCTGAATATAGCCTCAGAATCCTCTTCAACAAAATGTTAATTGATGTGGTTTGAACACTGATTGAAACTATTTGTCATTCTTGCCTTGAATATTCTCCATTCCGCTGCAGTGCGATCCTTCTAAATTAAACAAAACAATGTGATCCCATCGCCCTTGTTTAAAATGTTTCAATTGTTCTTCTTTGCCTACATGATACAATCTAATTTTATTTTTATCTAGGAATTCCCCAGGACATGGTTTTGCCTATCTTAGCAGTCTTTCCTCCAGCACTCTCAGTTTTTCTCAGTCTACATTGTGGCTTTCACAAACAAAGTACTATTGCCAAAGGCTCCATGTGCTCTTTTGTTTCCATAGATGTTTAAGACTAGTATCTATGAAGTGGATAAGGTCAACAACAACAACAACAACAACAAAATGAGCATTTAAATAGGAGAAAAAAGGCTCCAGGAGAACCCTTAGCAGTAAGCAATACAGTCATTCATCATTTAAGTATGGAATGTGTTCTGAGAAATGTGTTGTCAGGCAATTTCATATTGTGCAAATATCATAGAGTGTACTTACACAAACTTAGATGGTAAAGCCTACAATACTCCTAAGCTAAATGGTATAGCCTGTTGTTCATAAGCTACAAACTTACATTACAAACCTATAAATTATGTTACTGTACTGAATACTGTAGGCAATTGTAGCACAATAATATTTATGTATCTAACCATAGAAAGGTACAGTAAAAATAAGATATTATAATCTTACAGGACTACCATTGTATATGCCATCTGCTATTGACCAAAACACTATGTGGTTAAGAGAATTAAAGAAAAGAGGAAAGCACTGGGCACGGTGGCTCACACTTATAATACCAGCATTTTGGGAGGCTGAGGTGAGAGGATTGCCTGAGCCAACAGGTTCGAGACCAGTCTGGGCAACTTGGTGAGACCCTGTCTCTCCAATAAATCAAAAAATTAGCTGAGTGTGGTGGTGTATGCCTGTAGTTATAGCTACTTGGAAGGTTGAGGCAGAAGCATCACATGAGCCCAGCAGGCCAAGGCTGCAGTGGCCGTGAGCATGCCACTGCACTCCAGTCTGGGCAACAGAGTGAGACTCCAACTCAAAAAAAAAAAAAAAAAAGAAAGAAAGAAAAAGAAAATAAAAGAGGAAAGACAGAGAAAGAATGAGAAAGTAAAAGAGAGCTATCGGGAAAATTAGTGAAGTATTACAGAAACCAATGGGAGAGGAAAAAAAAGTACGTGTGTGTGTGTGTGTGTGTGTGTGTGTGTGTGTGTTCTGGTAGGCTTGCACTGAAAGTGCCAGGGGAGGGGTGGTGAGTAATGAAGAAAGTAGATCTGAGACCAAGAATGTGGCCAGTAATTTAAAAGATTTCAGAATAGAACAAAGCAAATTAGAACCTAGTAGAAGCTATTCAACGTGGTGACTATATTGACTTAACTTGAAGTAAGTATTTCAGCTGAGTAGTGAGAGAAAAATCAGATTACAAAGAACAATGGACTGAATAAGTAATGAAAAAGTGACAGAGTGAAAGACAGATGGTCTCCTTCCCCATTGGTCAATGAACTTCTTGGAGGCAGAGACCAGCATCTAGTACACAATTTGTGCGCGGATTTCTTGGATAAATGTGATTCGTAAAAATATTAACCTCTGTAGAGTCTGAGACCCAAGACCTGATCATTGTTACAAAGATGAAAATACAGGAGTGCATCTGACCAACCTTTACAGAAGCTTGCCATGGGGACTGGGTAGATGTCCTTTACTCCAAAGAATGGTCAGTTTTCATGTTGAAGCATTCAGACTTCAGATTCAATGTCCTTTTGCTTGAAAGCAATTACATACATTTGAATAATCCAAAAAGAGATTGTATACCTCTGTGAATGAAAGAGCACTTAAACTAGTTTTCCTCTCCGTTTTCCTGTTTTTCCTTTGTGTTATTCTACAAATAGTATAGAGGTTGTCTCGTTTTTTACTTTCATTTCTCTAAAAGCTGATATGTCTGTCTTCACTGTATGAATTATACTGTCTTAATTATCCCTTTCTTTTTGTTCTACTGTGCTTCTTTATTCAAAAACTCTTTATTTTTTATGTGGATTGATTTAACAGTCTCTTTCTTCCTTCCTTCCTTCCTTCCTTCCTTCCTTCCTTCCTTTCTTTCTTTCTTTCTTTTTTGAGTTGGAGTCTCACTCTGTCACCCAAACAGGGGTGCAGTGGCATGCTCCCGGCCTCCGCAGCCTCAACTTGCTGGGCTCCGGCGATCCTTCCTCTTCATTCTTCCAAGTAGCTGGAACTACAGGCGCGCACCACCACACCCGGCTAATTTTTTATTTATTGCAGAGACGAGGTCTTGCCAAGTTGCCTGGGCGGGTCTCAAACCTGCAGGCTCAGGCAATCCACTTGCCTCAGCCTCCCAAAGTGCTGGGATTACAGACTGAGCCACCAAGCCTGACCTTAACGGTCTTTTTCAAGTTAACAGTGTCTATATTGTTTTTGATTCCCATATATTTTCTTGCTAAAAAGAAAATAAAAGAAATTTTTAACAATTATATTAAATTGTTCTCTATTACCATTCAGCACTCATTAATCTGATGTTATTTTTAATTTTATCCCCAGCTACTTCTCTATATAGCCTACCCCCAGCCATGGCCAAATGAATCAGTCCCATTCCTACCAAGTTCTTTGCTCTCTGACTTATTCACACTGTTCTCTTTCCTTTTTCTCCCTTTTGGGTATGTCTCAATTTTTTTTCTTCATATTGTAAGCAAGGCAATTCATTCCATGGTGTCATTCTTAATCTTCCTTTCATTATTTGTGAAGGTTCATAGGCCTTTATGTTTTTCTGGTGAGATGTGTCATATTCTGCCTTGTCTTATAGTTGTTTGCATATGTCTTATTTCCCTTCCTAGGTCTTCACGCAGTTTTAGCCTAGTGCCATCCACATGACAATTACTCAGTAAATATCAAATGAATGCATGAGTTAATAGGTAAGAAGAAAGATGCAAGCGATTAAAATGCAAAATTAAAAATCAATCTGTGGAGATTTGTTAAGCAGTCAATTTATTTCAAATATTTGGACTTCTAAATTTTTTGAATTAGGCAAACAAAGGAACATGGTGTGTCTTTTTTTTTTTTAGACTAGAAAATGCAGTTTATTTAGAAGGTAAATTGGGGGGAGGGAAGAGGAGATTCACCTCCCCAAGGCAGGAAAAGGGACCAAAGCCAGGAAGCATGGTGACAGCCCTAGGTCAAAGAGCACACGACCACACCAGAGTCTAGGCAATGGCCAACATGGTGTGTCTTCAATTTTACCTTATCCATTTGGATAGCCAGAATCTCCTCTTCATTTAGACTGAATTGATACTACAAGTGATTGTACCAACCAATAAAGATGGAGGATTGGGAGGTTTGTGGTCAAGCTAGTCTCTACTACACAAATTTATGTTATAATGCTCATTTGTATATGCAGACAAAATAAACTAATAACCTTATGTTAGCAGTGTTTCAACAAGCACTCTTAAGGCAAATCTTTTTAAATAGTGTCAACAATTAGCTGCATTTCTTTCTTAAAATATTTATCATTTTTTCACCCACCGAGCCTTTAAAAAATATATTAGAAATGGGACTTGGAGCAGAGAGCAGAATGGAGTCAGCCTGGATAAGGACCGGGTCAATCAATTAGTTGGAACATGATTTTAATGAGGTCAGGGTTATATATTCAATCCCCACATTGACCAGTTAGCTGGACTCTATCCAAGTTCCAAAGTCTAAACCTCAGTCCCTGACCAAATGACAGAATTAAGCTGTATCAGCACAAATATATCCTCATTTTTAGTAAGTGAAGCGAAATACTTCCCATATGAAAAGAGGGTCAGAATAGCCATCAAATTGGAAAAGATGTAGCTCATTAAATTTTGGGCAGGTTTGAAGACAGAGGAGTCAAGAAATCAGCAGATAAATAGAAAGCAGTGAATTACTGATACAGGTAACAATATGGATGACTCTCAAAATAGTATGCTGAGCAAAAGAAGCCAGACACAGAAGAGTATACATTGCATGATTCTATTTTTATCAGATTCTAAAATAGGAAATCCAATGAAAGAAAGACACTTTCATCAGTAATATATGGAAATACTTGTTCCCCACATTCTCAACAGCACTTTATACTATGACATGTTTTCATATATTTTGTTTTACTTTGCAATTTTCTTCCTACCAGAGGAGTTGACCATCCTTTCCTTCCCCCATTTTCTTTTCTTTTGAGGATACTTAGATTTTGTCTAGTATACTGCCTGTTCATATCCTTAGCCAAATTTTCTGTGTGGTGTTCTTTTTAAAAATTTAATTTTCCGGCCGGGCTCGGTGGCTCAGCCTGTAATCTCAGCACTTCGGGAGGCCGAGGTGAGTAGATTACCTGAGCCCGCGGGTTCAAGACCCGCCTGGGCAACTCAGTGAGACCTCATCTCTACAATAAATAAAAAATTAGCCGGGCATGGTAGCGTGTGCCTGTAGTTCCAGCTACTTGGAAGGCTGAGGTGGAAGGATTGCCGGAGCCCAGCAGGTGGAGGCTGTGGTGGCCAGGAGCGTGCCACTGCACTACAGTCTGGGTGACAGAGTAAGACTCCAACTCAAAAAAAATTTTTTTAATTTTCTTATTAATATCTTAGTAGAAAACAAAAAAAAGTCTGGAGAGAAAAAAGGGACTTTTCTATAAGTGAGCAGTGAACAAGAGAGCTGTTGTCCCCAAAAGAAGTTTAAGTGTTTAAAAACTGCAGATGAGATGGTTTAAAGTGGCTTAGTAGAAATAGAAAAACATATTTAGGGAATTCTATGGAAGGCTGGATGCTATGAAAAGCTAGAGAAAATTTTTGGAAATCCTGCTCTATTCCCTTTTTCAATTTTATGTATCATTGCACACTTGTAATACTAGCTTATTGCATCTTTGAGGGGGTAATAGGAATGGGAGCATTATCAATGAGTTTACTCTCAAAATAGTTATGCTATGAAAAAAATAATTGAGCACAAAACACCATTACTTATATGATGCATTGATGTGCTTTTTTTTTTTTTTTAACTTATCAGGAGTTTTCTACCCAAGGTAAATGATGCGAATTGCAGTTAAAAATAAATAATTAGAGGTTTAGAGCTGGACAAGCAGTAAGAATATGTTCCTGGAATTTGAACTTTCCCAAGCATGTGACTATGCTTATCTATAAAACTACTTCAAGTGAGCAAAAGAAAGGACATTGATTGAGGAAAAGAAATCCACTGTGAAATGCTCATGTCTCCTTGGTGTGCAGCACATTTCAAAGTAACCAGCACTTCCAAATTACTTTATCCTGGGTATGTATCCACTTCCTGTCTCTGCCTGTACCATATGTGTTTATAATGACATATTGATTTCAAGTCCAGCTTAAAATGGAATGGAAGCTGCCCTTTCGCTGGAGAGAGGGTCATTTCTCCTGAGTCAGCACACTCTGTGTATGCTCTTAATGCATGATCTGTCTACTGGGTGATTGGTCCTTGGGCCATGTGGAGAAATAGAGTTGAGGAAAAGGGGATGGGGTGGAAAAAGAAAAGAGATGGGCCCTTTCTCATTTCAGAGGTGAATTGAGTTCTAGGCCTGGGTTAGTAGTTGTCTATCAACTTCTGTCCAATTCTTTCCAAAATCAAACATTTTAAATGTAACAACCTTGACAATTCAGAATATACATTTTAAACCATAGAGTTCAGTTCAGCATTCTATTTCTGCATTGATAGCCCCTACCAGAATTATTATCCAGCCTTGATTCATCTAGTTACTCATGAATAAGACACTCATACTCTTGTGAACGGAAGACCTCTGAGAGTTTCCATTCTAACCTCAGAAAACCTCCTCAATTCAGAATTAGTGGTAGTAGAGAAAGTGCACAGTAAAATATAGCAGCAACAAACCACATAAAATTACATAGAAAGTATTAGACATGTAGAGGCCAAAATAAAATGCATATAAAAAGCAAGCCAAAATTATGGATGTTTAGAAAACAAATACAGTTTTATTGTTTTCAGCAGCATACAGTAACTTTGAAATCGAATGTTTTCAGATAGATGAACAACTGGTTCTTTTCTAGTAAACAGATAAAATGAATTTGTTTCAATAACCTTCAATTTTCATATAAATATAATGGCATGTTTTTAAATGTATTTTTTGATCTCATTACTAAATACTGAAATGCTAAGACCTGTGTTAGATAATTTGCATATGTTATCTACTTTAATTTAACTTAAATTCTGAAAGGCACTTAATATGTCCTTCTTACAGGTAAAAAAGTAAGGTTTGGGAAATGTAAGTAAAATATCCAAGTGTATACAACTAGTAAGTGATAGAGCTCAAATTTGAACTCAGTACCTTTGAGTTACTGGGTTCCATGGTATAGATTAAATGTGCCCAATCCCTCATTTATTTCCATTATTAAAATACATCATTCTGAAAGAATTAGAAATTGACCTTCCATATAACCCAGCAATCCCTCTATTGGTAATATACCCAGAGGAACTCAAGTCATTCTACAAAAAAGAATACCTGCACATGCTTGATTGTTGCAGCTCTGTTCACAATAGCAAAAACATGGAACCAACCATGCTGCCCATGGAAGTTGGATTGTATTTAAAAAAAAAAAGTGGTACATATACACAAAGGAATATTATGCTGCCATAAAGAAGGACAAACATATGGACTTCGCAGCAACTCAGATGGATTTAGAGTCTATCATACTCAGTGATCTATCCCAGAAACAAAGAGCAACGTACCTGATGTTCTCATTCATAAGCAGACCTTGAACAATTATAATACTATAAGAAAGGGATTGGC
>CAUYQG010267129.1:0-23618 GCA_963574415.1 Tarsius wallacei
GAGAATATGTGATACTCGGTTCTTTGTTTCTGTGATAGATCACTCAGTATTATAGCCTCTAAGTCCATCCAAGTTGCTGCGAAATTCATAATTTTGTCCTTCTTTATGGCTGTGTAATATTCCATCATGTATATGTACCACTTTTTTTTTAATCCAATCCTCTTTCTATGGGCAGCACAGTTGGTTTCATGTTTTTGCTGTTGTGAATGATACTGCAGTAAACATGCATGTGCAGTTATCTTTTTCATAGAGTGATATGAGTTCCTCTGGGTATATTCCCAATAGGGAGATTGTGGGGTCGTATGGGAGGTAGATTTTTAGATCTTTTAGGAATTGCCACACTCTTTTTCCACAGAGGCTGTACTAGTTTATACTCCCACCAACAGTGTAGAAGTGTTCCTTTTCACCACATCCTCTCCAGCATCTGTTGTTTTTTGAGTTATTGATGAAGGCCATCCTGACTGGAGTTAGGTGGTCTCTCAGTGTGGTTTTAATTTGCATTTCTTTGGTGACTAGTGAGGCTGAGCATTTTTTTCATGTATCTATTGGCTGCTCATATGTCTTCTTTTGAGAAGTGTCTGTTCATATCTTTTGCCCACATTGTAATGGGGTTGTTTGTTTTTTTCTTTTTGGCATGTTTGAGTTCCTTGTAGATCCTGGATGTTAAGCCTTTGTCAGATATACAGTTGGCAAATATTTTTTTCCCAGGCTGTGGGCTGTCTCCCCATGCTTTCAATGGTTTCTTTGACTCTGCAGAAGCTTGTCAGTCTGATGAAATCCCACTTGTCTATCTTATCTCTTATGGCGTGGGTACTTGGGATTTTGATCAGGAATTGGTTGCCAGTTCCAATTTCCATAAGGGCGTCTCCTGCATTTTCTAAGGTTCTTATAGTTTGAGGTTTTACGTTTAAGTCTTTGATCCATTTAGAGTAGATTTGTGTGTACGGTGATAGGTAGGGGTCTTGTTTTAATCTTCTGCATGTGTTCCGCCAGTTTTCCCAGCACCATTTACTAAATAGGTTCTCCTCTCCCTAGTGGTTGATGGCGGAGTCTTTGCTGAAGATGAGTTGGTTGAGAAATTGAGGTTTTGCTTTTGGAATCTCTATCCTGTTCCATTGGTCTATATGCCTGTTCTGGTACCAATACCAAACTGTTTTGATTATTGTAGCTTTATAATAAAGCTTTAAGTCTGAGAGCATAATGCCTCCCTCTTTGTTGTTGTTTTTGTTTTTGTTTTTGTTTTGCTGAGGACCTGTTTTGGCTATTCGTGGTCATTTATGTTTCCATATGCATTCCTTTAATGTCATTTCCAGGTCTGAGAAGAATGCTGCTGGTAATTTAATGGGTATTGTGTTAAATCCGTAGATTACCTTGGGTAGGATGGACATCTTAACAATGTTGGTTCTTCTAGTCCATGAGCATGGAATATTTTTCCATTTGTTTGTGTCATCTTTGATTTCTTTGAGCATTGTTTGGTAGTTCTCATTGTAAAGGTTTTTGACTTCTCTGGTTAGGAAGATGCCAAGGTATCTCTTGTGTGCGTGCGTGTGTGTGTGTGTGTGTGTGTGGCTATTGAGAATGGGATTGTGCTTTTTATTTGGGTTTCTGTTTGGTTTTTTTGGTATATAGGAATGAGACTGACTTTTGCACATTTATTTTTATACCCTGAGACTTTGCCAGAGTCCTTTATCAGTACAAGGAGGCTTTTAACAGATTCTCTTGGGCTTTCAAGGTATAGAATTATGTTGTCTGCAAAGAGGGATGAATTAACTTCCTCTTTTCCTATTTGGATACCCCTGATTTCCTTCTCTTGTCCAATTGCTCCAGCTAGGACTTCCAATACTATGATGAACAGGAGAGGTGAGCGTGGTCATCCTTGTCTTGTTCTGGTTTTTAGGGGAAATGGTTCCCATTTCTGTCTGTTTAGCAGTATGCTGTCTGTAGGTTTCTCATAAATGGCTCTTACTATTTTGAGGTATATTCCATCTATGCCTAAATGTTCAAAGGTTTTTATCAAGAAGGGGTGCTGGATTTTATCAAAAGCTTTTTCTGCATCTAATGATATAATCTCGTGGTTTTTGTTTTTACATCTGTTGATGTATTTAATTACATTTATAGTCTTACGGATGTTGAACCAGCCCTGCATCCTGGGGATGAATCCTACTTGAGGGTATGGATGATTTTCAAGATGTGTTATTGGATCCAATTTGCTAGAATCTTGTTGAGAATTTTAGCATCTGTGTTCATCAAGGATATTGGCTAGTAGTTCTCTTTCTTTGTTGGATCTTCACCCGGTTTGAGTATCAGTGTGATGCTAGCTTCATAAAATAATTTGGGAATGTTCCACCTTTCTCAATTGCCTGGAATACTTTCAATAGGATTGGTATCAGCTCTTCCTTCAGTGTTTTGTAGAATTCTGCTGGAAACCCATCTGGTCCAGGGCTTTTTTTTTGTAGGTAGTTTTCATATGATGTGGTTGATTTCCTGGGGTGTTATTGGTCTGTTTAGAGTCTCAATTTCTTCTTGTTTCAACCTGGGGAGGTTGCGTGACGTAAGAAAGCCCTCCATTTCATTTAGGTTTTTGATTTTGTTTCCATACAGGTATAATCTCTGATAATATTTTGTATTTCTTCAGGGTCAGTTGTGGCTTCATCTTTTGCATTTCCGATTGTGTTTATTTGGGCTTTTTCTCTCTAGCTAGGGGTCTATCAATCTTGTTAATCCTTTCCAAAAAAACAGCTTTTGGTTTTGTGTTCTATGTCCTGAATTTGGGCTTTTATTTTGGTGATCTGGATTCTTCTGCTGAAGTTAGGGTTTTGGTGGTCTTGCTTTTCCAGCTTCCTTGGGTGATTTCTTAGGCTATTAACTTGTGATCTTTTCATTTTCTTCATGTGTGTTCGTAGAGATAAGAATGCCCCTCTCAATACTGCTTTCATGACATCCCAGAGATTTTGGTATGATGTTTCTTCATTTTCATTTGTTTCCAGGTATCTTTTAATCTCTGTTTTGATTTCCATGTTGACCCAGGAGTTGTTTAGCATCATGCTGTTTCGTGTCCATGTCTTTGTGGGTTTTGGGGGAACTTTGTTGGTGTTGATATTTATTTGTATTCCACTGTGGTCTGAGAAGGTGCATGGCAGAATTTCAATCTTATGGAATTTGTTTATGCTTGATTTATGGCCAAAGATGTGGCCAATCTTAGAGTTACGTTCCATGTGATGATAAGTAGAATGTATATTCTGTGGCTATTGGGTAGAGTGTTCTGTAGATATCAATTAAATCCATTTGGTCAAGCGTAACCTTGAAGTTCCAGATCTCCTTGTTACTTTTGTCTTGATGATCTGTCTAGGGTTGTCAGTGGGGTGTTTAAGTCCCCAGCTATGATAGTGTTAGAGTCAATATCTTTTTTTAGTTTACCTAGAAGCTGTTTTATTCAAGAGGCCAAACCTAAGATTGTTTGGAATCCCTGAGGCAGATAGAGACACAGAGACTAACCGGGAACAAACATTCCATGAAATTATCCAAGAAAACTTCCCTCATCTCATCAGTGATGCAAACATTCAAATACAACAGATTCAGAGAACCCCTGCAAGACAACAAATGAGAAGGCTAACTCCTGGACACATAGTAATTCATCTACACAAAGCAGATATAAAAGAAAAAATCCTAAAGGCAGCAAGAGAAAAAGATCAGACGACCTACCAGGGAAGACCAATTAGAATAGCAGCAGACTTACCCACAGAAACACTTCAGGCTAGGAGAGCTTGGAGCCCAATCTCCAAAGTTCTCAAAGATAAACAATTTTGACTAAGTATTACCTACCCAGCTAAGCTAAGTTTCATCAGTGATAGAGAATTAAAATCTTTCCCAGGCATTCAATCCCTAAGTGTTTACACTACCTCCAGACCAGCTCTACAAGAAACTCTTAAGAAAGTATTAAATACAGAAGAAAGGAAAAAAAGAACAGCGTCCTTCACAAGAATTCAGGAAAAAGATTGAAAACACACATGAATCAACCCAAAAATCAAAAGCAAGACAGCAAACACATAAACAAACAGCAACAACAACAAACTCTATAAGAACCTCATGACCGGGATAAACTCTCACATCTCAATAATTAGCCTGAATATGAATGGACTAAATGCACCACTGAAAAGATGTACAATGGCAAAACGAATAAAATATCATAAGGCTACAATATATTATCTCCAAGAGACTCGTCTCACCAGAAAAGATACTCACAGACTCAAAATAAGAGCATGGGAAACAAAATTTCAGGTGAATGGAACTCAAAAGAAAGCAGGAGTTGCTATCTTAATATCAGACAAAATACCCTTTAAGCTATCAAAAATTTTAAGATACAGAAAGTCACTACATAATGATAAAAGGTTCAATCCATCAACAAGAAATATCTATCCTAAACATATATGCACCCAGCATAGGAACACCAACTTTTTTTTTAGCTTTTAATTTTTTTGTTTTAAAGATGTGTGGGGTACAATTCAGGTTTAGGTGTACAGATGTTCATTATGCAGGTTCTCTTATGCAGGTGTGACCCCCATTTCCCATGCAGATTCCTACTACTGCCAATTCCACCTCCCTTAGCACCAACTTTCATAAAGTGGTTTTCTCTTTTTAACATCAAAATGGTGACTGCTGGCTGGGTGCAGTGGCTCACGCCTGTAATCCCAGCACTATGAGAGGCCAAGGCAGGAGGATGGTTTGAGCCCAGTAGTTCAAAACCAGCCTGGGCAATATAGCGAGACTTCATCTCTACAAAAAATCAAAATTAGCTAAGCGTGGTGACACACGCCTATAGCTCTAGCTATTCAGGAGGCTAAGGAGGGAGGATCACCTGAGCCTTGGAGTTCAAGCCTGCAATGAGCCATGATCATGCCACTACACTTCAGCCTGGGCAACAGAGTTAGATCTTGACTAAAAAAAAAAAAGAATTAAAATTAAATTATATAATGATTGCTGATAGATATTATGAAAAATTTTATATGTAATTGACTGCTTTAATTTGAGCTAGTAAAACTTTAGTTTTTATGGCATTTGATGAAATATTTTAAAATCCCAACTTGCAGTATAGTATCATTGCATTTAAACTTTTTATCTGTAAGATGTTAACCTGTTAGTTAAAATTCCTTTGGGAGAGTGGTGTTACAAGGGCAGAATTGAGAAGTAAATGATTTTTGTGGAATTTTTTTACAATTAAAAAAAATTAAGTCCGTCAACATATGCTTAGGACTGTGCATATTTTTTACAGAGTAGCCCACATAGGTTCATGGTTTTATGATTGCAGGTTATAGTTGTTCTGATAAAATAATGAATATATCTGTCCTAACTAAAAGTAATCATTTCTTATCATCAAGAAAAGAATTAATGAAATTGATATATTACTGTTATTTGTCATATTACATAATATGCATTTCATGCAAAAATGCTTTGAGTCCTTCAGAATAATGCAACTTATGTATTATTATGCTTTCTAACAAGAAAATATGTCATATGATGCAATCCCTTATACCTTCTAGGAGGTAAATAGAGCAAATCCAAGCAAGGAATACTTTGAGAAATATGCTTCTACTTACAAATGGGCTGTTTGAGATTATGCATTAGCCATCTTTAACGTTCTTATGTTCCCTAAGTCATTATTGTAACTTCTTTTATTTTTACTTCTAGCATATTTTTTAGAAGGGAAACAGCTATTTCACATTATATGCTTTAATATTTTACAGTTGAAAATGAAGTTGAGGCTGAAAGGATTCTTTTTTCCTATGGCTATGGTGCTAATGTTCCCACAACAGCCAAAAGACGACTAAAGCAAAGGTAATCAATATATATTTGTTTTACTTATCTACTCAAGCTAAATGTAATTACATTGTGCTTTTTGATAATGTGCTGAGTTGAATGACAAAGTAAAATTACTTTTTTTTTACAATGCATAAATATTGCTTACAAAATAAAAGACAGTAATTATCACACACAATATGTATTTAAATGAGTTTAATGGTCTGTAGAATAGAGCTGTACATTAGAATTTTTGTAGAATTAGATTCAGTAATAAGGACCCTGTTTTTATTTTATTTGCACATTAATTCCAGATGTCAATAACTTTTTTAAAAAAATTTTTATTTACATGGACGAAATTTCAGAGAGGGGTTCTTGGCATCACTGCAGGTGAGGAATTACAAGGATTTCTAGGGCTTATAGGTACACAGAAAAATGGGACAATGGTAACTTTAGATGACCGCCAGTCTGTATGAGGAGATAGAACACACAACCTTGTTCTCTGAATCTTCTGCTGTGGTCATACCTAGGACAGAAGAAATGGGAAAAAAAAATTGGGAGGGACTTGCTCACATCCAAGGGTTTTCACTCATGAGAAGAATTTTTCCTTCAGCAAGGGCTTTTCATTAGGTGCTGAGCTTTCCCTCAGCTTCAGGGACTTTGTTTCAGGCGCGGGACTCAATCTCAGTTGCAGGGTTCTCCATCAGGTGCAGGGATTCTTTCTCAGGTGCAAAGATGTTTTTTAGGTACCGGAGCTCTTTATCTGGTGCTGGGCTCTCCCTCAGGTTCAGGGCTTTCACTCAGGTAGCAGGGCTTTCCCTCAGCTTCTGGGACTCTGCCAGGTACAGGACTCCCTCAAATGCTGGGCCCTACCTCAGGTACAAGACTCTCTCCCAGGTTCAGGGCTCTGTATCAGGTGCAGGACTGTCTCCATCAGGTGCAGGGCTCTCCCTCAGGTGCAGGACTCTCTCCCAAGTTCATGGCTCTGTCTCAAGTGTGGGACTCTCTCCATCAGGGGCAGGGCTCTCTCCATCAGTTGCAGGGCTCTCCCTCAGGTTCTGGAGCTCTCCCAGGCGTAGGACTCCCTCAAATGCTTGGCCCTACTTCAGGTGCAGGACTCTCTTCAAGGTTCCGGACTCTGTCTCAAGTGCAGGACTCTCTCCATCAGGTGCAGGGCTCTCTCCCAGGTTCAGAGCTCTTCATCTGCTGCAGACTCCCTCAGGTGCACTCCCTGCATTCCACCCCTACCCCCACCCCCACCCTCCTTTGTGTGAGTCTTCCAAAAGGTGGGTGAGGGGGAGTGTAGGTAGCTGCTCTAGCTTCTTCCCTGCCCTCTGTCGGTAGCCACAGTCATCCAGAGACTCAGGTGGTGGTCACCATACTACCACCTAGAGCTACATGAATGCAAGGCCCAGAGCACCTGGCTCGGCTGCACAACTGCAAAGTGCTGTGACCAGTTCCCACCCAGGTTTCCTAGGTCACCATTTCTGATGTCACAGTCCATGATGTCAGTTCTTGATGTCACTGTCCCCTGTGTCCCATCCCTGACGACCCAGGGGAGACAGCCGGGACTTGGGAACCCTCCACAGCATTCCAGGGTGGGACCAGATGACAGGGACTGTGAGACCTCCTTTGTGTGAGTCACTAGAGGTTTCATGACCCCAACACAGCGAAGGGAAGACTCCTTTGGCCCACAGGAAAGACCCAGCTTGGGTGGCGTCTCGGCTGCTTGGGGGTTGAGGTCTGTGCCACTCATAGGATTGAGGGTCCCCACCCCTCTTTTCATGGGTAAGGATTGGCCCCCTGTTCTCGTGGGCAAGGGGGGCCATCCCTCTTCTTGTGGGTAAGGGGGCTGCTCCTCTTCTCATACATAGGGGTCCCTTCCCTTCTCACCACATGGGCGCCTGACTGGTCCAGAGGCCTTTGGAACTGGCCCCCCCTCCCAGCTCCAGGAGCCAACCTACTATATATAATTGAGCAGGAAGCAGAGCTCTCTTCCTGATCCTGGGCTCAGGAAAGTCCATAGTTAGTCAATCTAACCAATGACAGCTGAATTAACCCTTTCAGCACCTAGGATGCTGCAGAGCCCACGCAGGGAGCCATCTTACTGTCGCCACCACCAGAGAACGACAACACACTGTCAACAACTTTTTAAGTTAAAATTAATTATGTTATTTTCATCTCTTGTTTTTATTCACCCGCCTACATTTTTTGACATGTTAGAGAAGGTGATATGGAAGTCAAATATGGTATTTTGATTAAACTATAAAAGTCTTTTGAAGACCAAGAAAATTTTTAGAAAATCCACTAATTATCTTGTGAGATACTACTTAAAAGTACTTAAAAAGTACAGTTGGCCCTCTGTGTCCATGGGTTTTGCATCTGTGAATTCAACCAACTGCTTATAGAAAATACATTTTTTTAAGAAATAGGCGGTTTTTCTTTTTGAGAAACTTGTCCATGACAGGGATTTCTGCCATGAATCTTTGTTTTTCCTTCTCTTCTTCTCACTAATAAACTCTTTTTTAAAACCTAAAAAAAAAAAAAAAGAAAAGAAAGAAAGAGTCACCTCTGTCCTGAACGTGTATAGGCTGTTTTTATCTTGTCATTATTTCCTGAATAATAGAGCACAACTATTTATATACCATTTACATTGTATTGGGTATTATAAGTAGTAGTCTAGAGATGATGATTTAAAGTATAAGGGAGGATGTACATAGGTTATATGCAAATACTATACCAATTTTAGATAAGAGATTTAAACATTCAAGGATTTTGTTATCCACAGGAGGTAGGAGGGGAAGGGTGTTCTGGAACCAATCCTCCCATGGATACCAAGGGACAACTATACACGAACAGAAAGTTGTACCCATATTAATCAGTTTTCAAGTTGACCTACTTGATTTTTTTTCTAAGCCCTCTCTCCCACCTAAATCTTTTCTACTTTGCAAAAATGTTCCACTGCTCCATTTGCTACCACACTAATCTGAATGTTTTTGCCAGACTTCCAAGCCCCTCTATAATGTGGCCCCACCTCTCCAGCCTTATTTGCCTCTCTACCCAAAATGAGGACAGGTGTATCTCCCTGCCTGTAATCATCTGTCTTCAGGCTGCGCATGGTGGCTCAAGCCTGTGATCCCAACACTTTGGGAGGCCAATGTGAGAGGATTGCCTGAGCTCAGGGGTTCGAGACCAACCTGGACAACTACAACTTGGTGAGACCTCGTCTCTATAATAGATCAAAAAATAAGCTGGGCATGGTAGCGCATGCCTATAGTTCCAGCTACTTGGAAGACTGAAGCAGAAGGATCTCCTGAGCCAGCCCAGCAGGTCGAGGCTATGATGGCTGTGAGTGTGCCTCTGCACTCCAGCCTGGACGACAGAGTGAGACTCCAACTCAAAAAACAAACACCTGTCTTCTCCATTCCACACAGTGGAGCATGTCTTTTATTCATTACTTATCATTGTCTGTTTCCCCACTTAAATGGAAAGCTCTTCAAGGTCAGCAACTACATCTAATTCTTGTTTATTCTCACTGCCTCTATCTAGCTCAGTGAGGATTCAAAGCTGCTTGTTTTTATTTTAATTGATTTGGACATTTAGAGTCATTATACCCTAAGTTAGAAAAATAATCCATCTTAACACTGATACTTTTGTAGAAACTTTGAAGTGTTGGCTCAGAAAATAGAATGTCTTTACAGCTATCTAAAGAAATGTGTCCTTATTAGTATAGTGGTGAGTAAAAAACAAAAAAAAGTGATATGGGATATAGACCACTTTATAGGAAAAGGATGCTTAGACTGTATCTCTTACTGATTAAATTAAATTTAGATCAAGACTAGAGAAATGGAAAGTATCAATTTGTGGCTGGGATCTTTAATTCTGTCTGGTGAAGATTCAGGTATTTTTAAATTATACATTACTTGTAAAAAAGAAAAGGAAAAAGAAAAATCAGTTGTAGTCCTATTTTATTCCCAGTGCTTCCAAAAGTCACTATAGGTGACTTATGGTATTTTGTAATTTACAATATATCTTTGTTTTTGAATATGATGTTACCTAGGGAAGAATAGAATGTAGTTTCTTGGGCAAAAGACTTCTTTATCAGTGGTAAATAATGGACAAAATACTAAAATTGAAGTTTAATGGAAAAAGTCCATTCTCTTGTCTATTTTACCATTTGAATTCTTTAAAAAAAATATTTGTTGCAAGAAAATGAAAGAATTTTGTTGTTGTAAGATTGCTTTCTTTAGCCCCAAGTGCTGAGTTCCTCTGAAATTGAAAGCAATTATTGCTGATACACCTTACTATTTTTTAAAGAATATTAAAAGAAGTTGGTTTTTAATATTCTCAGTGAAGATTTAACAGACCATACTGATTCATATTCCAAATAATCTTAACTGTCCAAATATTTCTAAAGATCCTATCACTGAGCTATCTGTGTGCCTTGAACAAGTGCCTAATGGGCGTGCTATTAATATCTCCTGCCAGCTGGTGCCAGGCATTCTTCTCATGGTGAGCCAGAGGGTTATTTTGAGGAAGTGCTTCTCAGGTCATCTAAACTGAGTGATGGGAAAGTAAGTCTAGATATCCAAAGAGGACATTTATGTGTTCCTTTACCCATTCATTCAGTGACTTTTATTGAGTGCCTACTTTATGCACAAAATTGACCAGTGACACAGAAGATCCCAGTTGAGAGTCTGACACATTTCTGAAGTTTGCAAAGTCCTTATCTGATTTCTTTCTTTCTTTCTTTTTTTTGAGTTGGAGTCTCACTTCGTCGCCCAGGCTAGAGTGCAGTGGCACATTCACGGTCACCCCAGGGTCGACCTGCTGGGCTCAGTAGATTCTTCCACCTCAGTATTCCAAGTAGGCGGAACTACAGGCATGCACTACCACACCCAGCTAATTTTTTAATTTATTGTAGAGACAAGGTCTCGCTAAGTCACTAGGGGTGGTCTCGAACCCACAGGCTCATGTAATCCACTCACCTCAGCCTCCAGTGTGCTGGGATTGCAGGCTGAGCCGCACCTCAATCAGTTTCTTAAGACATATTTCTATAATGTTAATTGCCTGTAAAGTAGTTGTGTAATTTTTCTAGTTTGAAAAATAACGTAAAAATTCCTCTTTATAGTTGCAATTTTGTAATTATAAAATAAAGCTACTCACATTTTGAAGTTTCATACAGGTATGAGCAATAAATATTGTATTAAACTCTTTCCGGGACACCATTGTGGAAAGTTAAAAGGGATTATACAATTAAAGTAGATTAAAATATAATAGGCTCTTCTTTACTTGACTAAACTTGAAAATCTGAAGTAATGTTTTTGTTTCAGTCATGATTGTTTTGAAAATAGCAAACAAGATTTTCTGGTTACGTGTTTTTGTTATGCTCTTTAACCTGCCACACTAAATGGGTGACACCCAGGCACTACCGTGGTCTTAGTGTGTGCCTCTCTGTTTGCTTTAGCTAATCTGAATGGAGATTGTTCTGAAAGTTGGTAAACCTTTCAAATTGTAAGATTTACTGCATACTATAGACCTTTTGTTTTAGTTTCTACCTAGTTTTATAAAGAGCTTTAAGTCAACTTTCACAGCCTACTGAGCTTCATAATAAAGGAAGAAAAACAGAGGAAACTAGCAAAATTTTGTACTTAATTAAAATGTTCCTCTCCTTTCTTCTCATAAATGAGTTTTCATTTTTGCCCTTGGGGAAAGTTTGACTTATTTCTTTTGAGTTGACTTTAAGAATAGTCCTTTCAGCCAGGCTCGGTGGCTCAGCCTGTAATCCCGCGCTTTGGGAGGCTGAGGTGAGTGAATTGCCTGTTCGAGACCCGCCTGGGCAACTTGGCGAGACCTCATCTCTACAATAAATCAAAAACTAGCTGGGCATGCTAGTGCGCGCCTGTAGTTCCAGCTACTTGGAAGGCTGAGGCGGAAGGATCGCTGGAGCCCAGCAGGTCGAGGCTGCGGTGACTGGGAGCAGCCACTGCACTCCAGTCTGGGTGACAGAGTGATACTCCAACTCAAAAAAAAAAAAAAGAATAGTCCTTTAAAAAGTTACTGGCTGGGGCAACCCCTTCAGGTACCCTCCCACTGTGGGAGCTTCTCTGTCCTCTCAATAAATCCTGCTTTCTCACTTAAAAAAAAAAAAAAAAAGTTACTGCTATTCTAATCATGATGAAGCTAAGAATGTAAACCTATAGGAGAAACTAGAGCAAGTCTGATATAACTATAGCTAATCAGCATGATACACTATTTAGTCCTCATTTCCGACTTAGCAGGTAGTATAAGGACTGAACTGAAGCTTTCTGAACCTAGGGTCCTTCTGGCATGTGTGCATTTTTTTTACAACCATTTTTCATGCCATGCTAGTAGAGACAGAACTCTGATCTGCTAAAATTGAGAAAGATTAAAAGCCAAATGTTGTTTCAGAGCAGAGTAACTAATTAGCATGCCTCACATAAACTTTTTTGTTTGGGGTTTTGAAATACTAAGAGAACCATACCAGTATTGAAGAACTCAGGACAGAACATCAGTCTTCCTCCATTGTGCTTTGACAGCTGAGATATAAATAGACCTCTGCCACATTCACATCGACTGGGCTAATACTGTTAGGAAATTACATGTAATAATTGGAAGTACTGACTGCCATTGACAGAACCAAGACAAATAAGTTGTATGTGGAGTTAGGAAGTGATCATCTGGGTGCAGTGGCTCACACTTGTAATCCCAGTACTCTGGGAGGCTAAGGTGGCAGGATCATTTGAGGCTAGGAGTTCAAGACCAGACTGGAGAACATAGTAAGACACCCATCTCTACAAAAAAAAAGTTTAAATTAGCCAGGCAAGGTGGTGCATGCCTGTAGTCCTAGTGCTTTGGGAGACCAAGGTGGGAGGATTACTAATGCCCAGGAATTTGAGGATGCAGTGAGCTATGATCATGCCACTGTACTCCAGCCTGGGGTGACAGAGTGAGACACTGTCTCAAAAAAAAAAAAAGTGCTGAGAGCTAAGAGATAAACCTTGAAGAATACTAATTTTATCAGGTAACGGAATAAATTTTGGTTTAATGTTTAGATATAAAACTATACACCTGTGGTGTTCATTTCAGTTACTGTCAAACTTAATCTTTGTATAAGTAAAAATCACTTGGCAATTAATATAATTACAGAGAAGGACTATGTATTATACCTACCTTAATGTCTCAACAAATCGGTTATAAAAGCAGTGCCTTCTTGAGAAATTCAGTACATTCTATACCAAAAAAATAACCTTTAGCGAGGGTCATCTTCACTAGTTACTCTTTTGAAAGAACTTGAAAAGGACTTGTTTTCATTGTATGTCCATTTTGTGAAGGAGATGTAAATTCAGTTGTAGTTGAGCAATTCTTTGTCTTGTTTTGCATTTCAGTTAAACTAAACACTCCTCCTTTATTCCCACTTTTAATTTCCCAGATTTATAAAGTGAATCCACCTATGGCACCAAATCACTTACCAAAGCAACATTCCACATTTAAAAATGTAGGAGGTTGAAATATAGAAGAGATGAATTGATACCTATGACATTTGCCTCCTTCCCTTGTTAACTTTATGTACTTTTTTTTTTTACTGGTTCAGTGCTTAGATACTGAGCATTCGTTGTACTTTAATATTGAACTGCTGCAACCTCATCTGAATAAAATTCACTTACAATGAAATCAGCCAAGAGGCGGAAGGATCGCCAGAGCCCAGCAGGTTGAGGCTGCGGTGGCCGGGAGCGGCCACTGCACTCCAGTCTGGGTGACTGAGTGAGACTCCAACTCAAAAAAAAAAAAAAGTATTCATTAAGTGCCCACTCTGATCAGCTCTATTGTTAGGCACCACAGGGGTAAGACTCCCGTCATTTTGGAGTTGCATCCATTAAGGCAGAAAAGATTAACACACATGAAAGAATATCAAGAATTATCCAAAAATATAATTTAATACTGTTTTGTAGCTGGGCTCGGTGGCTCAGCCTGTAATCCCGCGCCTTGGGAGGCTGAGGTGAGTGGAATGCCTGAGCCCACGGGTTCGAGACCCGCCTGGGCAGGCGAGACCTCATCTTTACAATAAATCAAGAAAAATCAGCCGGGCGTGGTAGCGTGCGCCTGTAGTTCCAGCTACTTGGAAGGCCGCTGCACTCCAGTCTGGGCGACAGAGTGAGACTCCAACTCAAAAAAAAAAAAAAATACTGTTTTGTATGCTCGACTGTGTCAGCCAGAGGAAGAGAGATCTGTGAAGGCTGGCACAGTCAGAAATGGAGGAAGTGGAACTCGAAGGGCACCTTTAAGGAATAATTGGGCTCACAAGCAGTGGAAGAACCCATCTTCAGACTGGAGGGCCAACAGAGTGACTTGGAGGGGAATATAGAAACATTTTTGTAAGACATTAAGTAGAGTAGACATTAATTGAAAATCAATGGTTCTGGTGAGATTATAGAGGACCTTGATATTTTAACGATGTAGAAAACTAACCATGTAGGTAAGATTTGAAGTGGGTAGACAAAGGGCATAGACTTAAGTTCATTAAGCAAGAAGTACAAATGTCTGACAAACATGTGAAGATGTTAAATCTCACAGAGAAATTTAATTTAAAACAGTCTTCTTTTGTTTACCTATGAGGTGAACTTTAAAACTTTCAAAGATTGATGATGCCTAGTGTTAGGGTATGAAGAAACAAGAGGTCTTATATAAAGTTCATTCACTCAATAGTTAATTACTAAGCACCTCCTTTGTACTTGGTACCATTCAAGACACTTAGGATATATTAAAATACAAAAATTCCTGTAATTGGAGAACTTTCATTCTCGTTCATTTGAATTTAAATTTGTACAAAGAATGTCTGAAAATGTATAATGCACATGTGTTTCTACCCAATAATTTTAATACTTTCTAAGGTAATCAACAGTACAAGGAGTACAGAGATGTATGTATGCATTTATTTAGAGCTTTCTATAGATAGGACACTGTTGTGAATACTCTAGTTGGGTTATTTGTCTTTTTATTGTAAGAGTTTTTAATATTTTCTGGATTCAAGTTCCTTATCAGATATATGATAATAAAGGTTTTCCTATTCTATGGGTTGTCTTTTTTACTGTGTTAATGTTATCTTTTAAAGCACAGAATTTTTGAATTTTTATGCAGTCCAGTTTATTTAATTTTTCTTTTGTTGTTTATGCTTTTGGTGCCATATCTGAGAATCTTTTGACAAATTTAAGTTTGTGAAGATTTACTCATACTTTCTTCTAAAAGTTTATACTTTTAGGTCTTATATTTAGGTCTTTGATTCATTTTTAATTAATTTTTAATATCTTATAAGGTAAGTGATTGTGCTATTTTTAATGTGGCTACTAGAAAATGTTAAATTATACACGTGGCTTATTTTATACTTTCACTAGACAAAGCTGACCTAGACCAATGGTCTCCAAACTTTTTTTTTTTTTTTTTTTTTTTGAGTTGGAGTCTCACTCTGTCGCCCAGGCTGGAGTACAGTGGCACACTGCTCACGGTCACTGCAGCCTTGACGTGCTGGGCTCAAGTGATCCTTCTGCCTCAACCTTCCAAGTAGCTGGAACTATAGGCATATGTCACTATGCCCAGCTAATTTTTGATTTATTGTAGAGATGAGGTCTTGCCAAGTTGCCCAGTCTGGTCTCAAACCCATTGGCTCAGGCAATCCTCTCACCTCAGCCTCCCAAAGTGCTGGAATTATACACGTGAGCCACCGGGCCTGGACTCCAATCTTTTTGATATGAATTTCTACTGGGAAATATTTGAACATGCACTAACCAATATGTGTAAATATCTTAATATTTATTTATAGGTTATATGCATTTACTGTCATATGAATAATACATTATGTGCATACTAATATAAAACCTACATAGAAAATGAAAACTTAAAGATATATGGCATGTAAATAAAAGTTTCCACACTTTAATAGATTATTGTACACATGACTCCCTTTAGAGACCACTAGTGTAGATTATGATTATGACCTTTCAGTTGGCTCCAGTCTTCTTCTGCAAGCCATCCTCTACACTGTTAATAGAGTACTCTCAATTCAAGTACAGATCTGATCATGTCATGCCAACCAACTTCAAAATTAAATCCAAATATACAAGACCTTTCCTAAAATATCCCTGCCTCTGTATCTCTAGCTTTAGCCCTCAGCATGCACTATATGTTTATCAATCCATACAGTGCTACTTAGAATTTTCCCCAGCACTTCATCCTTTACTCATGCTTTTCCCTCAACCCAGAATGCTATTTCTCTGCTTTTTCACCCGATTAGTTAGTATTTGTTTACATTTCTCAGTGTGCCCTTTCTTAGCATTTAGCATGCTATAGTAATTTCTTTGTCCGTCTTCCTCAGTAACTGACTATTAGATCCTCCAAGTAAAAATTAAATATCATTCTGTACATATTATTGCAGATGAAAAAGAAGAGTCTGGTAAGAGTTTAATATAGTAAACTGAGTGGCTTGTTCAGATCTAAGAATCCATCCTTTCAACTGGCATTGGAGATAGAAAAGACACATAGTCCCTGTTTTTTGACAGCCATTCTTTTTTTAAAAAAGAACATTACTGACATATAATTTTATTGATATGTAACTCACATACAATAAAGTCCACCCATTTAAAGTGTACGATTCAATGGCTTTTAGTATATTCAGAGTTGTACAACTGTCACTATAATCTAAATTTAGAAAGTTGTCATTAACCCAAAAAGAAACTGCGCCTATTAGCAATCACTCACCATCCTTCCTGCCTTGCAGCGTCCTCCTCTGCTCCCCACGCTCAGCCTTAGAAAACCACTCATCCACTTTCTTTATAGATTAAAAGAATTTAAAAAAATTTTTTTCACCGCCAGATTTTTAAGATGTTCACAGTTTATAGCTATCTTGTTTTTTATTTCCCAATGTAAATATACCAAGTTATCTCTAAAATTTGGTCCTAAAATAACAAAATCTTAACAAGTCTTAATGCAAATTTTGTACTTTGTCTCCATTTAAAATCTGTTGATTCTATTATACGTTTACAAACATCAGTATCTTATATATTAGCTTAGGAAGAGATGTATAGAATGATATTTAACATTATTTTTACAGTTTTGTCTGCATTTCTTTACCTAATGTTAGGAAATATTAAAATACATTAGAATTGTTTCTGCCAGGCCGGGCTTAGTGGCTCAGCCTGTAATCCCAGCACTTTGGGAGGCCGAGGCGAGTAGATTGCCTGAGCCCGCAGGTTCAAGACCAGCCTCGGCAACTTGGCAAGACCTTGTCTCTACAATAAATACAAAATTAGCTGGGTGTGGTAACATGCTCCTGTAGTTCAGGCTACTTGGAAGGCTGAGATGGAAGGATCACCAGAGCCCAGCAGGTCGTTGCTGGGGTGGCCCTGAGCATGCCACTGCACTCCAGCTGGAGCGACAGAGTGAGACTCCAACTCAAAAAAAAAAAAAGAATTGTTTCTGTCCTATAATTTTGTTTAGCACAAAGATATTTTACTTTTTTCATTATAAAATATCCTTCTTGGATTCTGTAGATTCCACAATTCACAGATTAACTTAATAGTTTAGCTAATATAGGACATGAAAATGTAATAAATATGAAAATTTTAAGTTACTGGAAATACAGAGAAAGTCTTTGGAATAGCATGTCTTCTCAACATTATTAACAGCTTTTTGAAGAATTGTGCCACTTTTTACTCCAGTAGTTAGAAGGAATGATTTTATAGCCAAAACATTTTTCCTTAAAGTTGTTTCTTGGCCGGGTGTGGTGGCTAACTTCTATAATCCTAGCACTTTGGGAGGCCGAGGTGAGAGGATTGCCTGAGCCCACGGGTTCAAGACCCGCCTGGGCAACTTGGCGAGACCTCATCTCTACAATAAATCAAGAAAAAGTAGTAGTGGAGGCTGCAGTGGCTGTGAGCATGACACTGCACTCCAACCTGGGCAACAAAGTGACACTCCAACTCAGAAAAAATGAATAAATACATAAAATAAAATAAAACTACATAAATGTAAGATGTCCCAATTCCACTTTTAAGAAACATTTTTTTTTTTTTTGGAAATTTTTGGAGTCTCACTCTTGCCCAGGCAGGAGTACAGTGGCACAATCCTGGCCACCGCAGCCTCGACCTGCTGGGCCCAGGCGATCTTTCCGCCTCAGACTTCCAAGTAGCTGGAACTGCAGGTGTGCACTACCACGCCCAGCTAATTTTTTGATTTATTATAGAGACGAGGTCTCATCATGTTGCCCAGACTGGTCTCGAACCTGTGGGCTCAGGCAATTTTCTTGCCTCAGCCTCCCAAAGTGCTGGGATTATATAGACTTGAGCCACCATGCCTGGCCCCATTTATGTAATTTTAAATACTAAAGTTCAGTGCAAGAAGCTAAGGTAACTTGGATCATCGGAGTGAGTGATTTCTTTTGGTAACAGACTTTGTCTTTTCTCTAGACATCTTCCAAGTGTATATGTCTTTTCTATCACCCTCTTTCAAGAGAAAAACCTATTCAGTTTGTTTTGTATTATAAAACATATTCTGTTGTTTGAGGTAAATGCTGATACTTCTCGAAGTGCAAGCTTATTGTTCATGATATTTCAACTAATTTTCTACTTGTTTGTAGTTGGGAGATTTTTATAAAAGTAGAGACAAACTATAAATTGCTGTCTGTGGTCTCTTCAAGCAAGTATCATAATATAATTCTATGCTTTTATAGCAAGAGCTAAAAACCATTGCTGCAGAAGCCAACATATTACTCCATTATGTTTTGGAGATTTCACTGTTATTTCAGAACCTGGATTTGTTGGGGGTATTCATCTTCCATTGTTAGCACCTGAAAATATTTGACATGGTATTTTTTTCTGTTAATATTCTAAGTATCATTAGGAAACAGTAATTTGGTTATCAAATACAGAAACACAGTTTGAATATTTTAGATAGCATTATGCTTTTTTAAACATTAATTTTCTCATTCATTCACCTAGTGTTCACTTGGCAAGAAGAGTGCTTCAGTTAGAAAAACAAAACTCGCTGATTTTAAAAGACCTGGAACATCAAAAGAACCAAGTAACACAGCTTTCACAAGAGGTAAATAACTTAAAAGAAACACATATAAAGAATTGCAGTATTCATTTTAGTTCTTTCTAGCTTCTTTGTTTATTTCTGAGCAGAGTTAAACTGTTTGCTAGTACAAAATGATTTCACAATTTATGAAGCTTACTAAATGTGTTAAGGCCTCACAAACAACTTACTGTATATGGCAAAACTAAGAACAAAAGGGAGATTTAATGCCCAGACTAAGTATCAGTGCAGACTAGACAGACGAAGCTTTGATTTCTGAGAATATCAACTGGCAAAACAGGTTTGGCAAATTTTGGTGACATTTTAAGTTTTTCAGTAATACATCATTTTTTTACTAGATTTGCTTTTTACTTCTATGTTTGATGAAAAACCATTTAGCTATTAAATACACATAACTTGGCATATACTTAGAAAATGAGGTTCATATTTTTAATTTCCTTAGCCTTATGTCATTTAAAGAATATATATATAGCGCTTGTAATCCTCCCTTTTTTTTATTTTTTATTTTTTTGAATCAGAGTCTCACTCTGTCACCCAGGCTAGACATCAGTGGCACACTCACGGCTACATGCTAGGTTCAGATGATCCTTCCCCCTGAGCCTTCCAAGTAGTTGGAACCACAGGTGTGCATCACCATGTCCTGCTAATTTTTTTAATTTATTGTAGAGACCAGGTCTCACCAAGTTGCCCAGGCTAGTCTCGAACCCCTGGACTCAGGCAGTCCTCTTGCCTCCACCTCCCAAGTGCTGGGATTACAAATGTGAGCTACCGCACCTGGCTTCCCTTATGATTTTAAGTCATTACATTTTTCTGCACTTTTGAAATTCACGTCATAAAACAATTAAATCCAAGGTGCCACCTCACTAGTGTTCTTTTTATTCATTTAGTGTTCCTGAGCATCAGCAAAACAAGTTTTTCTGTTTTAATACTTTAACATATTTAAAAGCTATTTATCTTCTAATAGGGACGTTTTTAAAGACATATATTAAATACTATTAATGTACTCTTTTTTTAAGGCCTTGTTTATATTTACATTGCCTTTAATTACAGCTCTTTTAATACTATAACATTAGAAGAATCTTTATCCTCAAATTTCAAAAAATTAGAAATATTACTACAGTAATGTGTGTGTACATTTTAAAATTATTTTTAGATCAGGTACGGTGGCTCACGCCTATAATTGCAGCACTTTGGGAGGCTGAGATGAGAGGACTGCCTGAGCCCACAGGTTCGAGACCAACCTGGGCAACATGGTGAGACCTCGTTTCAACAATAAATCAAAAAATTAGCAGGGTGTAGTGGCTTGTGCTTATAATTCCAACTACTTGGAAGGCTGAGGCAGAAGGATCACCTGAGCCCAGCAGGTTGAGGCTGCAGTGGCCAAGAGTGTGCCACTGCACTCCAGCCTGAGCGACAGAGTGAGACTCCGACTCAAAAAAATAATGTAGAGATGGGGTCTTGCTCTCTTGCCCAGGCTGGAGTGCAATAGTACAATCATAGTTCACTGCAACCTTGAACTCCTAGGCTCAACTAATCCTCCTGTCTCAGCCTCTGGATTAGCTAGGACTATAGATGTGTGCCACCCTTCCTGGCTCACATTTTGAAATTTATTTTTCAGTTAACTGAAGTTCTCAGGAATGTAGTTTTATCTTACTATTGTAAAATGTTGGGGGAAAATATAAGAAACTTCATCTTTGAGCAATTTTAGAATTAGCTATGGCTTATATTGAAAAAAAGACTTAAATAATGAAGTATTTATGATATGGAATGGTATGATGCCTGCCTGGAATTTGCTCTAAAATATTCCATGAGAAAAAGAGGAGGGCTCAATAAATAAAAGAAGAATCACAAAATGTTGATAATGTTTGTAGCTGGGTGATATTTACATATAGGTTTATTGTTCAGTTCTATACTTTTGTGTATGTTTGAAACTTTTTTATGACATTTGGAGAATCAGTAACCCTGTAATACAGGATTTATGTCAACTCTAATAAATAACTTTTCCCTTAAGATTGATAATAAAATAATTAAAATATTGCTTAGATTTTACTTTTTTCTGCCTCACAAAAATTTGAGTGCTTAAATTCAAAATAATTATATAAACTAATTAGGTGAAAGATTAGTATTTTAGATTGCTATTATAACAATAGACTATTCAAGATAGGTAGTGAAAAAATAAAGAAGGAAATTTTCTCACTCTTTATATTCTTTGGAGCAGGTTAAATATTTAAACCAGCTTAGAATTTTTGAGACTGATATACAGATAAAATTCAAATAACAAATGTTAGAATTACCATTGAGTTAAATACTATTCAGATTGTGTGTAAGGTGATGCATAAATGAATTGCCAGAATGACAATGCAAAGTAATACTCAAAAACAAATACTCCTTTTTTTAGTTTTATCAAGGTATGATTGACATACACTAAACTGAAAATATTTAAAATATTGTAGGGTGTAACTTCTGACATATGTACGTAACTCTCACCAAAATGAAAGCAATAAACACATTTCCCCTTTGCAGAGTGCCCCTTTGGAATTCCTTGTGTCCCTTGGAACTCCTCCCTCCCATCCTCTCCACCATCCACATCTCAGTCCCCAAGCAACCATTGTTTGGCTTTCAATTAATAAAGATTAGTTTGTATTTTCTATACTTTTACATAAAAGGTATCATACAGTATGTATGTACTCTTTTTTTTTGTCTGTTTTCTTTCACTCTGCATAGTCATTGTAACATTATCTATAGTTTATTCTTTTCCTTGGTTAGTAGCATTTCATTGTATGGTTGTACATTCACTTGTCAGTGGACACTGGGGTCATTTATAGTTTTTGCCAAATAAAGCTGCTGTGTACCAGTCTTGTTTGATCATGTGCTTTCTTTTCCCTTTTTTTTATTTTTATTTTTTATATTTTTTTGAGTTGGAGTCTCACTCTGTCGCCCAGACTGGAGTGCAGTGGCATGCTCCCCGACCACCGCAGCCTAGACCTCTGGTCTCCGGCGATCCTTCCACCTCAGCCTTCCAAGTAGCCGGAACTACAGGCGCGCGCTACCACGCCCGGCTTATTTATTTATTTTAGAGATGAGGTCTCGCCAAGTTGCCTGGGTGGGTCTCGAACCTGAGGGCTCAGGCAATCCACTCGCCTTGGCCTCCCGAAGTGCTGGGATTACAGGCTGAGCCACTGAGCCCGGCCATCATGTGCTTTCCTTTCTCTTGGGTACATACCTGGGAGTGGAATAGCTGGATCTTATGGTAAGTATCTGTTTAACATCTTAAGAACCTGTCAGCTGGGCACAGGGGCTCACACCTGTAATCCCAGCACTTTGGGAGGTCAAGGCGAGAGGATTGCCAGAGCCCACAGTTTCAAGACCAGCCTGGGCAACATGGTGAGACCTCGTCTCTACAATAAATCAAAAAATTAGCTGGGCGTGGTGGTGCACGCATGTAGTTCCAGCTCTATGGAAGGCTGAGGCGGCAGGATTGCCTGAGCACAGCAAGTCGAGGCTGCGGTGACTGGGAGTGTGCCACTGCACTACAGCCTGGGGGGCAGAGTGAAACTCGGACCCAAAAAAAAAAAAAGAACCAGTCATGCTGTTTCCCACCATTTTACTTTTCCACCAGTAGCGGAAGAACATTCCAGTTTTCCCATATCGTTGCCTTGATATGGTTATTTTTCTGTTCATTATAATAGATGTGTGGTGCTGTCTCATTGTGATTTTAATTTGCATTTCCCCAATGACTAATGATGTTGAGCATCTTTTCATTTGAGCTTCTTTGCTCTCCATTTATCTTCCTGGGAGAAGTGTCAGTTCACATTTGTGTCTGTTTTATCAGATTGTCCCCTTATTACTGAGTTGAGTATTACTTTTATATTCTGGATATAAGTAATTTATCAGATATGTGATTTGCAAGTATCTTCTCCCACTCTGTGGCTTGTCTTTCCATCTCTTAACAGTGTCTTTTGAAGAAATATTTTTATCAAATTCAAGTCATCACTTTGTTCTTTTAGGAATCGTGTTTTTGGTGTTGTATTATTCAAAATATCTTTGCCTAACCCAGGGTCATAAAGGGTTTTGTCTGTGTTTTCTTCTAGATGTTTCCTAGTCTTAGGTCTGTGATCCATTTTTAGTTAATTTTTATATAGAGTGGCAGGTATAGATTGAAATTCATATATTTGCATATCGAATCTCAACTGTACTGGCACCATTTGATTTTTTAAAAAAAATTTTGTTGAGTATTTATGTGTGAGTTTGTTTCTGGATTTTCTATTTTTTTCCAATTATCTGTTTGAGTATCTTTATGTCAATACCACACTATCTCAACTAGTACGGTTTTGTAAATATCTTGAAATCAGATAGCATAGCTTCTCCAACTGTGTTCATTTTCAAAGCTTTCTGGCTATTCTTTGTGCTTGGCATCTTCATATGAATTCTATAATTAGTTTGTTAATTTCTACCAAAAACTGGCTGTGATTTTGATTGATTGCGTTGAATTTCTAAATGAAGTAGGAAAAATTGACATATCATTACCTTTTTCTTTTTTTTTTTTTTTTTTTGAGTTGAAGTCTCACTCTGTCGCCCAGACTGGAGTGCAGTGGCCGCTCCCGGCCACCGCAGCCTCGACCTGCTGGGCTCCGGCGATCCTTCCGCCTCAGCCTTCCGAGGAGCTGGAACTACAGGTGTGCGCTACCACGCCTGGCTAATTTTTTTTTTTTTGATTG